>LPNX010076984.1:0-63119 GCA_001517045.1 Pseudotsuga menziesii
GACTTCTTCTTGTTTTTACCCAACCACTTTCATTGAAGAAAGACTGCTGGTGGTTGAGGCAGTTATTGCATGGAAGGGGAAGAGTATGGGCAACCAAAAATTCAAATTGGGCAGAGACCCATTTTTGAAAATCGTGTTCTGACTTCCTGGGCAAGGAAAAATACCCAAAAACGTATGCCATTCTACTATGCATTCATGTTTTTGAGTTTTCTCACGTTTTGGGGAGCAGCTGGAGTTTCCTGTGTGTTTATCCATCCACGTTTTTGGCTGTGGCTTCATTTTTCCCATGGATTGGAGGTCGTTTTTGTAATGCCAGGGCCTGGGTTGTCTTCCTAACGTTTTTGGAACTTCTGGTGCATTTTCCATTCATGTTTTTGGAAGTTTCATGTGTTTTTACCATGGCTGTGAAGGGCCATTCACGTTTTTGGCTGTCTCACTGACTTTTGGGTCTCATGCACTGGCTATTTGGGACATTTTCCCTGCTGTGAGTTGTGTTCAATGATAAGCTTCAGGGCTATGTGTGTTTCCTCATGTGTGAGTCATTTTTGCTGTTATGTGTGGGGCTGTGTAATTCATTTTTTTCCTGTTTAAGCTGTGAGAGCTGAATTAATTGCCGGAGTGCAATTGTTGGTCTTCGAACTGTATTGGGAGCAAGGGTGTTGGCTTAGTTTCTTGATAAACCTGGTGCTATAAACCACACAGGCAGAGCTAGAGGGCTGGCCTTCTTCTCCATCACCCCTGAATAGCACTGGAAGGGAATGCAGGGCCTGAGGGACTGTGTAGCAGAGAAGGGACTGATTCCTTGTGTTGGGTGTGGATGGGTGTCTTAGAGGTCAGGCTAGTTTTGGTGTAGGTGTTCTTGGCTCTGTAATGAGCTCACCAGCTTAGCAAATTGCCTCCATCATCTCCTTAATGGCCTGATAAACCCAACTGAGTTGGATTGGCTGTGTGTTTTGTGTATCCTAGCTATGTATAAGCCTGCTAGTTCCCTTATTCCTTGGAGAATCATGCCCAGCTCGGGGGTGGCAGCGTTGCTGAGAGATTAAGGAGCACGCTGGCCTATGGTTGGGTGGAATGTTGCAGCGACGTAGCTGGTTGCGGAGCAAAGCTTTCATAAGATAAGTGATCTTGTGCATTTTTCCTCTGCAATTCCATATTCACTGTTAATTAAAAGGAATGAACATGTTGAAGAATGCTTGTTTAAATGCATGTTGTTTCCGCTGTGCAAAATGAATTAATTAGGCTGTGTATGTTAACTGAATGCTTGTAGGAAGGCAATTGTTTCCGTTGGGTATGATGATTAAAATGCACTATGCATGACAAACATTCCTGTGTGCATGTTTTAGACAAATGTTCAATTTTGTATGGTTAAGCATTCTGTTCTAGGCAATTTCTAAGCCTGTACATGTTCATGGGCATTTAGCCCGGCCTGAATAAGCTCTTAGTCGCGTCCTCTACGCCGGTCGGAGGCATGGGGACGTGACACCAACAAGATAAAGACATGATTGTAGTGGAGGCACCCTCATCCAATATAGTGTGACACATTATATTCCCAATAACGTTTGTAGATAATTGGAAAGCTAATTGATGGGAGATCCTAGACTTGAAGTCATCCAGTTTGAAGGCGATAATTTTGTTATGTTTAGGATCCATAGCCCTAAGAACTAACATTAAGTTCTTCCATTTTGTAAGACACATTTGTATTTCCTATTATCAACCCAAATGGCACTTCTTCGTCTAAGTGTTGACATTCCTTATGTTGGTACACAAAAGGACATCTTAGGATTGAAGTTTTCCAAAACACTATATATGGGCATGACTTGGGATGCATTTACCTTTGAACCAGCTTGCCATATTATTTTTCTAAGTGTCGAGTTGCATAAGCGACTATCTCCATTGCAACTCGCATATGTACGTGACTATTTCCATTGAAAAATCACATATTGTATGCGACTATCTACATTGCAACCCATGTACATCAGGGTACACAGGTTTCCTTTAAGAAACTCATGTGTCATATGCGGGTTGCCTATATTAATAGTCGCGTACATATTGATTCGACATTAAAAATATAAAACATGATTAATGGAGATTAGTTTGGCCCTAATCATTAACTATCCTAATTGTTTGAACCTCCTCAACCTTCAAAACCACTCTATTCCCCAAAGTATAAGTAGAGGCCTTGGGGAGGGAATTAATCAATAAAGATTGGAGAGCAACGTTATGCTAGTGGTATATCTTTAGAATTCTTGGAGCAGTAGAACTTAGAGTCCTTTGGTTGCAGAGGAGTCCTTGTCTCAGAAGCTGGGTTGTACTCTTATCTCATTCATTGATTGTTAATAAAGAGAATTATTCTTCCAACATTGTGTTGAGTCTCTTTCATGTATTATGGTTAATGAATATTTTTTATTATGTACTGGATATATTTTTTTATCTAACCTCTCATTTATACATGTATAAGATAGTACTTGGATAATTCGCTCTTTAAAGGTGAAGGAGGTGCATCCCTGGAAGCTTTGGAGAGAAGAGGAATGGAAGAATATCAAGCTTGGATCAACCGTCAGTAAACAGGAAAGTCAAGAATTTCTTCCTATTTCCTTTCTCTTCTCTATTAAAGCTAATTGTCTGCAAGGTTAGTAGTAAGTTGGTAACCCCAGACCCTAGGTTGCAAGGGTGCTTAATCCTGAACAACAAAACTAACGACTCCACTGGGGAGCCCAGCCTGCTGTGGGTTAGCCCTAAAGATCCTTGCCCTGTCTTTGCTTTGATTCAGTGTGTGGTTTTATGTCTTGGTTTAAACTTGTAGTAGTGATTTAGAGACCTTTGTTATTTTTTCTTTTTTGAAATTTTTTTTCTCTTATACGCGGGTTGCTGTGCTACACAATCACATACAGAGGCTTGTATACACGGGTTTCTATATTGAATAGTCGCATATAGTACATGGGTTGCTCAACTAGACAGTCACATACACACCTTACCAACAAAATTTTGGGTAGGGTTGCTTGTCCCTGTCCTTTTTGGATTTTTCCTTGATTTGTGGTCTTCTAGTACTGGCATTTCACTGTAGGTTTGAAAGCCCTATCAACCATACTTCGTTCTTTTTAGTAAGCCCTTGAGTTTTTGTTGTTTGGATTTTCTTTCTTTTTAGAAATTTGAGGTGGATTATCCTATTGGGCAATAGGTCCAAGTGCTGTGTTTCTGAATCGGTGATCGGGGTTCTAGATATTGTGTACCCCGTGCTATTTCCAAGTGGTTTCGGTTTGTCACTTGCCTTGTATTGATTTTAGTGGATTTCATTCATTGTTTCTTCCCAAGATAGGTGTTTGCCAAGTTTCTTCCTTAGGTGGTTGATCTTTGGTTCTTATAAGTCTGCTATACTTCATTTTTCTTGCTTTATATAGTCTGATTATTCAAGCATACTCAAGAATTTTTGCATTTAGATGCATAGTAATTTTTGAAGAGTTTGAAAAGTGAAAAGAGAAGCATTGGAAACATTTGCATTTGAATTGCATATTGTTGTTTTATTTTCATTTTTAGAATAAAATCTCAAAAATTACAAAAATAAGTCTTACTTTTCTCTTTCCTAGTTGTAATTTCATTAGTTCATATTTACAAAAAAAAAGGAAAAAGAAGCTTGCTTTAAGTAGTTATAATTTGCTTTGGAATTCATTTTATACACCTTTTCTACTTTTCTTATCGAGTCCATAATATCATAGTCATTCACATTGCTTACCCTCTAACTAAGAACAACCCTCAAAATGAACGCTATAATTTAAAATTTATTAGTAAGTTTTGTTTTATAGGGTCATACACCTACTAGAATAGGCTAGACTTGTGGGATATGAAGTGTAAACTCCCCATAAGTAATTAAATTCAAACGTAGTTGGCCAATCGATAGGTAAATCCTTCTCTATGTTGATGGCATCTGGGAAGCTCCTCTCAAATGGGAGTTAAGCACGAGGCCACATGGAGGCATTGGACTGAGGAGATAACCCTCTGATTCCTTGTCAAAATGTAGACCAAGGTTTTTACACATCTGGGGATTCTTTCCTAGATAGAGTTTTGGGCTTTGCTACCCTACCCATGCATACAAATCAGGCTTGCAACTGTCCCCCTATACTATTGATATAGTTAAGGTAGCCTCTAGTCTCTTGGACATCTAGGGTTTATACACGGGTAAACCGAAAGGCTATTTTTGGTTCACCTTGGATGGGCTTGGAATGTAACCCTTGTTGAAAGTTTAGGAGGGAAGTGGGTGATTCCTCCGCTTGTGCCTAAGAACCTCTTCAAGGATGCTAAGAAATTGTCTCTCAGCTTTCTTCAGGAAAGCATATCTTATACCCCTTGTGATTGTTGAGACTTTAGGAAATTTTGTAGTGATTGCTCTATGATTTGTCTGTGTTTTAGCTGACCTTAGAGTGTGAAGAGTCAAATTTACAATCGTGGAGGACCAATCTGTCAGAAGGTAATGAAGGTTACAAAACCTTCCTCTGCTTATCACCTTGGAACCTCCACCTCCCCCTCAAAGGTGGAGATTGGACACAGATGGTTCTTTCAAACCGATAGGAGTTAGTGAAGTTCCAGGTGGACTAGAACTTAGGGAAAACTGTGTTAATTTAAACATAGTTGAGATAGAATACTTGCAAGATTACAAGTTTGCAAGGAATTTTTATTCACCTATAACTAACTTAAACGATCTGGGGATCGTTCAGGTTCATCCTTTCAATCCACCCGTGATTGGTGTCCCTTTGGGTAGAATAATGTCTACTACAGGAGAATTTCTGTTACTTCCACCTTAGCTACTCCAGCTGAATGGGTGCCACCTCCCCCGATAGGTACCCCTAGAACAAGTATACCTACTACACCATTAACTCCAGCTATCCGAGTGGTTCAACCATAGGCTCCCACAATTTTAGCAGGTGCTTCTCATGGTATGGTCATTGGGATTCCTAGTGTACCTACAGCTCCTACTTCCTTCGCACACACTACACAAAGTGATCCTATAGGATCCTTAGCTTTTTTCCAGGGTTTTCCTTGGAATGGGGGGAACATTCCCCCATCCGATCCATACATAGGCCCAACACCCACATATGTAGGGGTGCAGTTTGGAAACCCTAATCTATATGGTCAATGTTTTCAAACTCTGGTTTCAGCTCCATTTACGAGCACTCCTTTTTCACTTTTCAGCAGAGGGATACCTGCTCCTATATTCCAAACCTTAGCTTCGACTGGGGCAGCTAGAACCTCATATATTGCACTACACATAAATAATCCACTGGCTTATGGATGGAATCCTTTCCAAAGCATCCCAACCACTTCGTAACTGGCAGCAGGGGGTAACCCCACCTTCACATATGGGAACATGGGGGCAAGTCCCTCTAATCCCCAAGTTGGTACTTTTAGTGCTCCGGTTAGACCCAAGCTCCCTTTCCTGGCAATGTTAAATTTGCCATATTTGTCAAAACTAATGAATGAACCAATGAGACATAACTCCTCCTAGCCACCCATTCCTACCAAGCTTCCCTCGGATATCCCTAAATTCAATGGCAAAGTTGGTGATGATCCAGGAGATCATGTCACCACTTTCCATTTGTGATGCTCTTCCAACTCACTGAATGAAGATTCAGTTCGGTTGAGGCTGTTCCAAAGAAATTTAACCAGTATTGCAGCAAAATGGTATATTGAATTTCCTTCTACTGCGTTTAATATTTTTTGGGACTTGGATAATGTATTCCTTGGTCACTTCCAACTTCCTATCCGATATGATTTTGGGATAGACTTGTTGTCTACCTTTTGACAGGACAAGTCCACTCATATTTTGAATCACATCCAAGAGTGGAGAAGACAGAAGAGCCTTATCAAAGCTACTATTCCTCCCAAGCTCTTATTAGAATGGTTCCTTAAATCCCTATTGCCATATATATCTAACGATGTATCTACTTCGGGAGTGACCAACTAGGAAGAAGCTATCCTTGGGGCCCAGCAGCTAGATTTGATATATTCTCAGTCTGGGATTTTATATGAGATTATCCTTGAGGCACCAAGGCCAATGTACAATGTAGAGAAACCTAATCCTGGACCCCATGCCGATGGTGTGGTTGGTTCTGTGAATTATCCGACTGTAGAATCTTTGGCTCATAAATAGCTATATTAGCTATCTATCAAAAATTCTATGGTGGAGGTAGCAAAGGATGCCCTCTCACCCCAAAATGCAAATGTATTTGCACAAACTTCTCAGGAGGGCAGTCAGCAGCCCGGTGAGAAAAAGAAGAAAGAAAAAAAGGGTGAGGGAAACCAAAACAAGAAAAAACCCACCAACAATGCTGATGGGGGAAAAAAATAAAAGAAGAAGGTGAAATTCCCATGTAAGTTGTGCCATGAGGATCACCTGACCCATCTATGTCCCCTTATGTAACAAGCTCAAAAGTTGTTAAAAGGCCAACATTCAGTTGTCCTGAAGGACCCTTTTCCCTAAGGACAGAATTTTGCTTCAGCCTAAAATGCAGCAGGAGGCACCCCAAATGCTCCTAACCCAAATTATATCAACATGGTTTGATCCGATACTTTACTATAGACCAGGAAAAATAACTATGGAAAAGAGACCTTAGAGAAGGGTAATTCAATAGGTGAAACTTCTAACCCTCTCACAATTGAGAAGCCTGCCAAAATTATGCCCAAGATACCGAAAGGTGTCTTTAAGAAAACCTTGCACAATCCTAGTGCTAGGGCTACAACAAAATACTCTATAGTTGAAGAATTAGCCCAGACTCCTTGTGCAATGTCGGCTTTAGAGGTGTTACAAAGTTGTCTCTCCCAGCAGGATGCACTCTTAGCAACCTTAGGCAGTATGGACTCATCGAGTCTCATGGCGGAATTTAATTTGTTTGATGTCAAAATTCACCTGCCATATCATGTAGCCTTATCGATAGATGTCATCCATGGTAGAAAGACCATTGGAAGGGTAGTTGTCGATGAGGGTGCTTCTACATGTGTCATGTCTATGTCTTGTTGGAAAGCTCTTGGATCTCTAGAGCTGGTTCCATCAAACACCCTACTTACTGCTTTCGACAGAAGGTCATTTCGTCCACGTGGTATCCTATTGGATTTTGAAATTAAGTTGGCAGGGAAAGCAGTGTCTATTGAGGTAGAGGTGATTGATGCACCTTTAGATTATAAATTGCTCTTGGGGAGAAGTTGGACTTATGCCATGTCATCTATTGCATCAGCCATTATTCAGGTGGTAGTGTTTCCACATGAAGAGAATTTGGTTACTGTAGACCAAATCAGTTTTACTCAAAAAGACTGCATGGAAACTAATGAGTCCACCATACCATTGGTTCATCAGGTTAGACTTGCTTCAGAGAGCTTAGGGGCTGGAATGTACGCATCATTGATGGGCACATTTGATATTCCAGCTCTAATTAATTATATAGGTTCTAATAGTGTAGGGAATTCTATAGCAACGGTTGTTGATAGAATAGATCCTTGGGTTCTTCCTGTTGAAATATTGTAACTTCGAATAATATTATATATGTATCTTTTTGTGGTCCCCGATGGTCCTATCAGGAGAAGCACTTATATTAATTTGTACCCTGATGCTTCTAATCAGAATAACTATAAAGAGTCATGAGGTAGTCCCCTCTAATTGTAAAGGTAGGTCATTAGCACCCCAGTGTGGTTACTTGAGCCTACATGTGTAACTCGATCCTACATGTCACATGAATTATTTTAAGTGAACGGATGAATATAAATAGAGGTGTAGTGCTCCTCATTTGGAGCAGACATCCTCACTTGTGTAGCGCATTAGTGGAGAAGAGAAGAGTAGCTGGAGAAGGAGGAGGATCAGGCTTTGATCTCCTTGTTGGTTTTATCTTTTATCTTTTGGGGCATCTATATTGAGGAAGATTTTGCTGGGTTTTTCCCTTTAGGGTTTTCCTAGGATAAATCTGTGTTGTTCTTATGATACTATTTATTTCAGTGATAAATTTTATATGATTTTGTTATGAAAAATGAAATGATATACTGATGTATTAGCTAAGCATATGAAAATTTAACATGGTATCAGAGCTAACCTGAACAGGACAGCTTTCACAAGGTGAAATAGGTCTCTCTCTCTCCCCAAAAGAAATTAGGGTTTTCAGGAAAATTTTTGATTCTCAGAAAACTACTTGTATAGAAAGTTGCACCCTCCCAGAGCACATCTTTTGAGCCTGGAATCAAGTTTTTTGGATGTGTGAGTCTTTGAAAAAGTCAAACCCTAGTTTGACAGCTATACTAGAAAACTGTTGAACCAAAAAGCTGCAGAAGCTGAATATTACAAGTCTAATATGAAGGTGAAGAATTGAAATCTCTAGAATCCAAGCACACCAGTCAACTCACCTCATTCAAGCACATCTCCTGGTAAGATCAGTTTATTATCGCGCAAAATTTCATTTTTTTGTGATTTTCTGACAAGATGGCCCCAAGCACTAAGCTTGAGGACAAACTAGAGGGCATAGAGAATTTCCAAGCATTGAAATACAAGATTGGTCTCATTCTTCAAGAGAATGATCTTGATAAGTATGTCAAAGAAGAAGTGTCAGAACCTGAAGAAGCTGAAGCCAAGGAGAAGCATAGAAAGGATATGATTAGGGCACAAAGGATTATTGCTGACTCCATCAAGGATCACTTGATCCCTCAAGTGTCTTCCAAGAAGACTCCAAAAGAAATGTATGATGCCCTTTCCAGAGTGTATGAAGGAAGGAACATTAACAGGAAGATGAATCTAAGAGCTCAACTGAAGAGAACCAAGATGAGTCATGGAGAATCCATCCAAGATTACTTCACAAGGGTTTCTCAGATCAAAGAGAAACTAGAAGCTATTGGAGATAAGCTTGATGAAGATGAACTGGTTATGACTGCTCTCAATGGTCTCACTAGAACCTGGGAGTCCTTCATCCAGATGATGTGTGCCAGAAAAGAAAGCATGAAGTTTGATGTGGTATGGGAAGACTGCATTCAAGAAGATACAAGAGTGGCAAATAGAGAAGCCTTATTAAAAGAAGATGATCAAGCCCTAGAAACTCACACCAAGAAAATAAGAGGTCAATCAAATTTCAAGAGAAGAATTTTCAAGGAGTCTCAACCTCCCAGAAGAATTCAAAAGGTAAGATAAACTCCTCCAAGTAGACACTACTCTAATTTTCAATGTTTTCATTGTGACAAGAGAGGACACATTGCTCGAAATTGTCCCATAAAGAAACAAGAATATAGGAAGAGAATCAACAACAAAAAAATATATCATGCTCACCTAGCGGAAGATGAATATGAAGAAGAAGAAGAAGAAGGACCTCCAAGAAAGCAAACAAGAGAAGAAGATGTAGAAGAGTATGTACTATTCTCTACACTCTTTGGGTTTGTAACACCTGGAGAAGAAACTTGGATTATTGATAGTGGTGCTTTAAAGCACATGATGGGACAAAAGAGAACTCTGTCCAAACTTGAAGAAAGAAGCTCTCCTTAGAAAGTATCCCTAGGAGATGACTATCAATATCCGATCAAAGGAGTTGGTGAAGCAAGCTACAAACTTGATTCAGGTAATCCTCTAAAGATGAAAGATGTATTGTATGTACCTAGTCTAAAGAAGAACTTACTTTCTGTCTCAGCTTTAGATAAGAAAGGTTTCAGAGTTTCTTTCATAGATGGCCAAGTAATCATGTGGCCCAAAGGAAATAATATTGAAGATGCAATCATCATTAGTGAAGAAGAAGGAGGCTTGTATAAACTAAAGGGGCACTCAGAAACAACCTTTGTTCATGAGTCCACTAACCCTAGTGAACTATGGCATAGAAGGCTTTCCCACATTAATTATAAAGCTCTACCTCATGTGAATAAATTAGTGATGGGATTACCGGATATGAAGATCAAACATGAAGGCATTTGCAAAGGATGTGCAAAGGGAAAGAACATCAAGAATCCATTTCCGAAGAGTGAAACTAAAACAAAAGGTACATTGGAATTGATTCATTCAGATGTTTGTAGACCAATGTCTTCTACATCCTTAAGTGGATTTGAATATTATATCACATTTATTGATGATTTTTCAAGAAAGACTTGGATGTACTTCTTGAAAGCAAAGAGTCAAGTGTTTGAGAAATTCAAGGAGTTCAAAGCCTTGATAAAGAATATTTCAGACAAGAAAATAAAGACACTTCGTTTAGACAATGGAGGAGAATATACCTCAAAAGAATTTGAGGCCTTTTGCAAATATGCCGGAATCAAGAGGGAACTAAATACTCCCTACAATCCTCAACAGAATGGGGTTGTGGAAAGAAAGAACAGAACCATCATGGAGGCAGTGAAGACAATGATATATGATCAACTTCTTCCAATGCATCTATGGGCAGAAGTAGCAAGAACCATCTGTGTATGTGCAGAATAGAATATCTCATAGTGCTCTTGGGTTCAAGACTCCAAAAGAGATGTTCACAGGAAAGAAGCCTAAGGTAAGTCACCTCATGATATTTGGTTGTCTAGTATATATTCATATACCAAAAGAGAAAAGAACCAAGTTAGACCCTTCTGAAAAGAAGGGGATTTTTGTTGGATATTGTGAAGTATCCAAAGCATTCAGAATTTACATTCCTAGATTCCATCACATGGAAATCAGTCTAGATGTGACATTCCATGAAGAGGCAGCCCTCAAGAGATCTAGGAAGTGCCAACATGAAGAAGTGAATGAAGAAGAGACACCTCCCAGAAATAAAGAAACTACATGTCTCCCTGAAGATGAAGCTCCTGAAGAACATGACATGACAAAACCGCAAGAACCTCCTGTTATGGAGATATGAAGAAAGAGAAATCCTGCTTGGACAAGAGAAATTATACGAGAGGCAGAAAGATATGGAGCTCCTGAAGGCTCCACAAGGGAAAGAAAGAAACCTAATACTTTTTCCAACTACGTAGCCTTGATGTGTGATCTGGTAGATCAAGAACCTACAAACTACAAAGAATCCGTACAAAAGAAGGAATGGGTAGAAGCAATGACTGAAGAATACCAGTCAATAATGAAGAATGATGTGTGGGATATAGTTCCCAAACCAGAAGTAAAGAGTATAGTATCCTCCAAATGGATATTCAAAATAAAGCATGCAGCTGATGAAAGTATCAACAAGTATAAAGAAAGATTTGTTGCTAGAGGTTTCTCTCAGAAAGAGGGAATTGATTATGAAGAGACATTTGCCCTAGTAGCATGGTATACTTTGATTAGAGCTATCATGGCACTTGCATCCATGATGAAGTGGGACTTACACTAGATGGATGTGAAAACATCCTTCCTGAATGGTGTGATTGAAGAAGAAGTATACATAGAGTAGCCACAAGGATTTGAAGTTGAAGATAGACATACTCATGTATGCAAGTTGAAGAAGGCCCTATATGGCCTAAAACAAGCTCCTCGAGCTTGGTATGGAAGGATAGATAGTTTCCTATCAAACATGGGCTTTACCAAGAGTAAAGATGATCCTAACCTTTACCTCAAGGTTGTAGAAGATGAACTAGTCATCCTACTACTATATGTGGATGACTTATTCTTGATAGGGAATGAAAAACAGATTATGGAAAGAAAGAAGAAACTAGCAGAATAATTTGAGATGAAAGACCTTGGGTTAATGCATTATTTCCTAGGTCTAGAAGTATGGAAAAGTTTAGAAGGAATATTTCTCAACCAGGGAAAGTATGTAGTAGAGATATTGAAAAGATTCAATATGTTGGAATGCAAAGCCATGGCTACTCCCATGGATTCCAACCTGAAGCTGTTAGCCGATGACTCATCAAAGTTAGTGGATGTCACTCATTACAGACATATCATTGGCTCATTGATGTACTTAACAAATACCAGACCAGACATTTGTTTTGCTATGAACACCTTAAGTCAATATCTAGTTCAACCTAGATGGGTTCACTTGGTAGCTGCAAAACATGTGATGAGATATCTGAAAGGGACTATAGATTTTGGTCTATACTATGATGGTAGCCATGAGTATAGATTGTAGGGCTAGGTCAGGAGCAGTCGGGTAGTCTCTTCCTTTTGTTCTGCTTTAGTCTCTTGGAGATTTGTCTGGATGGTCGACACCATGCCTTCAAAAAGCTGGTATGCCCTTTCCAGAGGTTGATCTGTAGCGACTTTGACTGGGCCTAGAACGACAGATTGTGCAAGAGACCTGCATTTGCTGAGAAACTCGACCTGTTCTACCTCCTTGTCCTTGAGCTCTTTACTTTTGGTGACCGTCCTCTTCTTTGACTCTTTGGCCAAGGTTTTAAGTAGTTGGCCGACCTCTGAGTCAGTTAGCGAACTTGCATCTTTTAGGCTGATCCACAGGCCGGATGTTTTATGCTGCTCTTTCTATTTCTTCTGTTTGTCTGTCGGTTGCTCTTGGGTACCTGCAGTAGTTGAAGTTGGATCTGTGGTTGGTGGAATGGAGGCTGAGGGTTTTTCTGGTTGGTTAGGTGGTATAGAAGTCGGGGGTGTTTCTTTTTGAGGAGGGGGTATGGGGGACGGGGGTTTTTCTATTTGAGGAGGTGGTATGACCACTTCCGGCTGTGAAGCTGATGGTGGTTTTGGCTGTGAATCAGGGGGTGGTGGAGGTGGTGGTGGTGAAGGAGGTTGTGATGATGGTGGTGTTGCGGACGGGGTGGGGGAATGGTCAGGGTTTGCAAGGGTGACGGGACTATGTGGTGGGCTTTGGTCGGAAGAGATACCTACTTCCGAAGGTGTAGTGGGTAGGTCGTCTTGGGCATCAGTGTCGATTTTCTCTGTGACAGAATGGATGTCTCCAATCACGTCGCCTCCATCATTGATCTTGGTAAATGTCATTGTTTCTTAGGTGTAGATCTATTTGTTTGCTTTGAGAGGAGCCGTTGTCCGTATTTTCTGTGCCGACTGGAATAGTGCAGGCAGCATCGTGAAGAAGGATTTAAGCTCAGCGTCCTTGTCGACCCTGGCTCTGAGTGCCTCCGGGATGGCGTGTTGACATTCCTCAGGGGGACTATCGGCCTGCTGTACTTGTGCTTATTCTTCGACTATGGTGGTCGGAGATGGGGGGGAGGGGTTGACATGAGGTCGACCACATTTTCAGATGTCAGGCCAGTTTTTGCTTTCTTTGGTTGACCCTCCGGAGCTCCTGCATCTAGATACCGTTGAAAGTAGGTTTCAACTAAGACTTTGTTGGCACGGGCATCTTCGACAATGTCGATGGCCGCGGCTGCTAGCTCCTCCTCATCGTTGGACGAGTCAAGAATAAGCTTGCGCTTACCCTTACCTGTTTGTCGTTTTTGGGCCTTGATTCCGATAGCTATCTCTTTAGCCAGCTTCTTAATGGTGCTTTTGGATAGGGCATACTCAGGGTCGTCACCTTCGACTTCACCTATCGGTTCTTGAGTGGGTTTGATGATTGCTGGAGCTGGAGGAGTTGTCTGTTGCACTGTTGGCTGTTGTTGTACTGTCAGCTGGGGTTCGACTACCTTAGCAGTCGGGGGTTTAACAGTGATGTGTACCCGACTAGTGGGCACGATCGGGGTATCCTCTGACCACAAATGTGCTGATGTATAGATTAAGTTCGTAGTCCTTCTCCTTCTCATGGTCGGTAAGAGGCTCAACGATGGAGAAGTCGACCTATTTGGCAACCTCTAGAACTGGTATCTTCATCTTTGCCTGTCGGGTCAACTCTTGGAAAATCTGGTCGACCGTGGGGTAATAGTCGAGGTCTTGTGCTTTAGGGCCTTGACCTCGCATATACCATACTGAAGTATGGTCCAGTTCCAACTGGATGTGAGACTCAGCAGGGAGGTTTTGTTGGATGTTCTGGGGCACCCTCCACCTCGTCATGCGGACCTTCAGTTGCTGGAACTAGTTTTCTAAAAAGACTTTCTCCTGGGCCAGTTCATGTAGGGTGCCTTTTTGTGAAAAGGGCTTAAATCTGTGCATTTTGAACCTGGTCATCTCCCAGAAGAGTGGACTGCCTTCGGGACAAATGTGATACATAACAATCCATATAATAAGGGATGGGAATTTGATGATACCTCCGATCTCTTGGCAGCGCTTGCATATGGTTTTGACCAGGTCGACGACATAATCTCCCCATCAGTAGACTCGACCGTCTATGGCAATCGTGTCTACAGCCTCCAGCATCTCCAGTTTAAGGTCGCTGCTTTGACCAGCCAACGTGAGGGTGACTGCTATAATTTTAGCCACAATTTGTGGCATCCTTGTCGCAATCTGGCCGATCATCAATCCCTTTGAGTTTTTCCCAGTGGGTGTGCCTGTAAGTTCCTGGACCAACCCTTCTTTGATGCTGATAGGTACCAGACTGCCTTGATTCAACAGACCTGTAAGCTTGGAAATAACATCCCCGGTGATGTCAATCGGCTAGTCGAAATAAAACCGGCCATTGTGGTAACGACTGATGATGAATTTAACCGCTGCCTCTTTCGTGCCACCGAAGCTTGCCATCAGTGATGCATTAGGGTACTGGAGGATGGTGCTCTTTTGGATTTTCTTTGTGGCCGAGGTCATTTTATTGTCGGTATAGGCCCACTCTTGGATCTCCTACCATAGTTTCTGAAATGGGCCCTCCTGGACTTTTACGTTTTTAATGTGCTTGAGACGAGTGACCAAAGGCGTGTCCTCTGCTTGCAACTCCTTGGCCTTGGCTGCAGCTCTGGTTAGTTTTGGTGCCATTGTGTCGGACTGGTCGAATTTTTGACAGGATTCTTGTGTTTTGGTCGACTGAGATTGCAGGTGCTCTGATGGAAATGGGTGTGGTGAATGAACCTTCGGTGGTCCATTATTTATAGGCATGGATGGGGTTGAGTGTCGGGATGGGTGTAGTAATGGCGGACTTGACAGGCCAGCTGCAATACTCGAGTGCGACTTAATGGAAGATTTGTTTCGGTGCTTGAGGCCATCAATGTGTGATGGGACATTTGAGGTCGATGGTTGGTGTCGTGGGTGAAAACGGTCGACCTGACTGGTCGACGAAGATGGTTTATGGTAGTGATGTCGATGGTTGAGGTAGTGAGTTGCTGTCATGGTTTGTTGTTATTTGGTTTTTTGGAATTTTTCTACCTTTTTATAGGTGTTGGTTGATGGTTAAGGTCGTTATTTGAAATTTATTTATTTATTTATTTTTATTTTTTTTCTAGTTTTTGTACCGTTTAAGTTGGGCTCCATTGACGAGCTTCCGAAATACTAGGCCCTGTAATGTTTTTAGTCGAACTGAGCCATTGGGGTGTATCTCTTCGACAACATAGGGTCCCATCCACTTTGTGTGTAGTTTCTTTGGTTTGCCTTTGACTCTGCTATTATAGAGTAAAGCAAGGTCACCGACCGACAAGTTTTTATTCTTGATGTTACGGTGATGCCAGGCTTTCTGTTGTTGTTTTTGAATCTCCTGGTGTTGGATGGCCATAAGTATGTGTTCTTCCAGCTTACTTAGTTGAAATAATCGATCCTTTCTTGCATGTTCAACATCAACATGTAGTAGCTGAGCTACAATAGGGGTCTGTTGTCGAAAATGTAGGGGGACGACTGCTTATTGTCCATAAACTAGTCGAAAGGGAGTTTGGTCGATTGACCACTTATAGGTTGTCCTATATGCCCATAAGACTGCAGGGATTTTCTCATCCCAATCATCTTTGTCGGTACTGCATATTTTAGTTAACCCTTTCGTTAATGTTTTATTGAAAGCTTCTATTGCACCATTCGATTGAGGGTGATATGTTGTACTTCGTCGATGGTCGATATAGAATTGATCGGTTAGATGTTTGATGGTTTTGTTAATGAAGTGGGTTCCTTGGTCACTGATCAATGTCAGGGGATATCCAAATCGAGTGATGATGTTTTCATATATAAATTTAGCTGTGACCTCACTTGAACATGTATCGACAGGTTCAGCTTCTGCCCATTTAGTAACATACTCTACTGCAGTGATGATATATCTGGCACCTGATTGTCTTGCTGGTATAGGGAATGGTCCTATGAAGTCTATAGCCCAGATTTCAAATATGAGACTAGGGTTTACGGATATCAAGGGAATTTCTGTTCTCGACAGAGGTCGACCCATTCGTTGGCATCTGTCACATCGACTAACAAACTTTTTTCAATCTCTGTGGAGTGTCGGCCACCATAATCCTGACTGTTGGATTTTCTTGGCAGTTGTGTCTGCTTGGAAATGTCCTCCTACAGGTCCATAGTGTGCTTCGTGCATGATATGGTCTCATTCATGGTCGAGTACACATCATCTGAGAATGTCATCTAACCCCATTTTGTATAGAAATCCATTGATGAGGATGTAAGGGGTAGCCTTCATAGCTAGGATTTGATTTTTCTTGGTGTTCAGACCTTCTGGTGCCTGGCCTGTCTCTAGGAACTGAGAAATTTCTTCTAGTTCTTCTGGAACTACTTCTATACAAAATAAGTGGGCATCTGGCAGGTCATCATCTATTCCAGTCGGGTCCTCCCCTATGTCGATACGTGATAGGTGGTCGGGTCTGACATTTAGCTTTCCTGGTCGAACCACTACTTCAAACTCAAATTCTTGAAAAAGAAGTAGCCATCGACATATTCTTCCATGATGAAGGGGTTTATTAACAAGGTATTTTAAAGCTTGATGGTTGGTATAAAATATGAAAGGGTTGGCCAATAGGTAATGTCTATACTTCTGAAGTGCAAAGACCATACCTAGGGCTTCTCTTTCGGTGGTCGAATAGTTTCTTTCAGCCTTATTTAATTTTCGACTACTGTATACGATAGGATAGTCCATCCCATCATCTCCTGGTTGTGTCACTATTGCACCTATTGCTATTCCATATGCATCGATATGCACATGAAATTTGGTTGACCAATTTGGGAATTTGAGTATAGGGGCTTCGACCGAACAATATTTGGCACTCTTCTGTCAATTTAAACTCTATATCGTCCTTTATTAGTTCTTCTATAGGGTAGGTCATGTCTGAATAGTGTCGTATAAACTTCCTATAATATCCTTTATGGCCCAATAACACCCGAACCTGTTTAGGGTTTATTGGGGGCTTCAGGTCGAGGATGATTTTAATTTTAGCAAAGTCGACCTTGATCCCTTCCTTATAGACAATATGTCCGAGGAGTATGCCTATGGGTGTCATAAAGATACATTTCTTAATATTCAGGGAGAGTTGTATCTGTCAACATCTTTCCAGCATAAGCCTGAGCCATGTGCAGTGATCCTTCAGGGTGGAGTAGATTGTCCATTCATCAAAGTATATTGCCATGGTTTTATAGATATATTCTTGGAATGTTTTGACAATAATTCAAGAGAATACTGCAGGTGCATTCTTCAACCCAAAGGGCATAAATCTGTAGGTAAAGGACCCAAATTCACATACAAAGGTTGTTTTCTTATGATCCTCTTTTGCTATGGGTACTTGATTGTAGCCTGAAAAGCCATCTGTAAAGGAGTAACATTCATGTCCTGCAACTTCATTCAAGATTTCATCAACATAGGGTGTCGGGAATGGATCTGTGAGTGTGACTTTGTTGAGCTCCCTAAAGTCAACACAAATTCTTAACCTGGTCGGATCATGTTTCTTACGATGAACGACCATGGGACTTTCCCATTCTGACTGGACTATAGGGTAGATGATCCCTGCTGCTAACATGTTGTCTATTTCCTTCTTAACTATCTCCTTGTACTTGTGAGCTAGTTTATAAGGTCTTTTCTTGACAGGTCAGACATCAGGTTTCGTATCTATTTTCATTTCACCCATTTCCTGAACTAACCCTTTGAGGTCTTTATAATCTCTAGCAAATACATCCTGGAATTATTTAAGTAAGGTCAGTATTTCAGCGGTCTGTTGTTCACTCCAATAGTCACCAATCTTTACGATTTTGGGACGGTCATCATTTGAAATGTCGACCTCCTTAGTTTTCATCTTTGCATCTAACCACTCCGGTGCTTGTGCTTCATTGATCGGTCAACTTCCTTCTGTGAAATGTGAAAATGTAGCAGGGAAGTGGGCTGCAGTCATTCTGTCGATGTCTGGTTTGTCGTTGGTCGCGACCCTTAGAATTGAATAGATAGGTTTTGTAGTTTCAACGTGGTTGGCTTTCCACCTGAAGCTCTTGCCTTCAGTTTGTTCATTTTCTAACTGTAACCGGGTCCACTTGAATTTTGATACGGTGTGGATGATGTTACAGTTCTGGATCTGGCGATGGTTTTGATAGGGTATTTTTTCAGTCGGTTGGAGAAAGTGTTGGATTTGTGTTGCTGGCACGGCTAAGTGTTTATTTTGAGGTTTGAATTTAAAGTCTTTAATGAAATTTTCCTTTAGTTCATGCCAGAAGAAGGTTTCTCCCCTAGCTTCTTCCATCTTATACCACTTATTAGGTAATTCGTCAAGGGTTGATTGGAACAAGTGTGTCCAGGCTCTTTCATCCTTATGTCCAAGTCTTCTCCACTCTTTTTCACAAGTCCTAATGTGGTCTTCTGGGTTTTGGCCCTGTGTGAAGATAGGGATTTGGGTTTCCTGTGTTAACTTTTTCCCTCCAAACCTTTCGACAAAATAAGTTGAAGCAGTGGTCCAGGTCTGTAGTTTTGACTGATGGGTATCCCACCATCTAGCGGCTTGACCTGTAAATGTTTCCACTAAACTTTGAAGTCGGCCATGTTCTCCAATGTTTTTAGATACTTGCTCGACATGTAGGACTGGGGATTCCTTTTCCTTATATCTTGGTGTTTGTGGGGTATGTACGTTGGTCGGTTGTAAGGTAGGGCGTTCTCTAAGTTTCTTTTCAAAGAGCTTAGGGATAATGGAGACTACAAAGCACTGTCGGGTGGGTTTTTTCTGTACTTTTTGTATAGTCTAGCACCCTCTTTCTTGTGTTTCATAATTTTCCATCTCCCAGTCATATAATTCAGCATCTGAATTATAGCCAACTGAGTTTGGGATACCTAAGTAAATTTCCCCTTGGGCGTTTGGTTCTGTATAGTCCAGATTGTTGTGGATCTGGTAGAGTTGTCTAACATCTACTTCCTCATCAATTGGTTCAGTCCAAGGTTGTCTGTGGGAAGGATTAATGGGTACAATAACCTTATGACCATTCCCTTTAAGTTTGATTCTTTCCTTGTATAGCGATATAGATGCTTTCATCTTTCGTCCCCAAGGTCGACCTACTAGGGCTGTGAAAGAGCTAGAACCTTCCTTCGGGTCGATAATTTCAAAATCAACCTTGGTCAAGATTCCCTTAATGGTTGTGTCGACATCTCTCCAAACCCCAATGGGTTCAATGAGACCATGGTCGACTAGTTTTAGATAGATGCCTGACTCATAGAGTCGAGGTTTACCCATCTGTTCCCATGTATTCCTGGTCATAATATTTACTTGAGACCCAAAATCGAGCACTACCTGTCGGACATGGTATCCTTCGATTTCCAGGTCGACATGTGGGTTGACATCATTTTTATCCTTTTGGTTTAAGCTACAAATGTTTTTAGTTTGTTTTTCCCTTGTGGTGTTTTTTAGTGTGTGCAATAAGTCAATGAATTGGGCAACTGAGTTATCTGTTTGGATGAGATGAGTTAATCGCTGTGTCGTGCTAAGTCGACTGGTAAGACTGTATTCTTGCTGTGCAATGTCTTGAAAGATATGTGTGGCTTCGTGATAAGTTTGTTTTTCCTTCAGAGGATCTGGATAACCATTTGTGTTTTTAATTTTACTAATTTGTGGATTATCAGGGCCTGTTTTTGTGCCTTGACGAGTGACAATATGCAGATTTTTAGTGGTTAAAATATCATGATTTTGTACACAAGACAAGATATTAACATTCTTCTTATTATTGATATTTTCTAACATGGTAGGACAATCCTCCAGAGAGTGATCGCCTACTCCGCAATGCGTACAGAATTTAAGGCCAGTTCTGTCCTTATATGGACAGTTTGCACATCTGTGCCCTTCTTTATAGCAGATGAAGCATTGTGTGGGTCGACGAGTTCGTATATCGTGATTCTCGACGAATCGACCTCTTCCTTCATATCTCTGTCGTCGATTGTCGTACCGATGTTCATATCATCGGCTTTCATGTCCTTTCCTGTTCTGGTTATTGGTATTATTTTGCTCATTGCTCTGCGCCACTGCATTCGCCTGGTAGACGGCCTGATAGTTCTGTCTGTTTTTTAGGTTGAGTTGACAGTCAGCCGTATTGTGACTTGTGGTATCGCAAATAGCGCACCAGGAAGCTTTTGCATTCTTCATGTTAAACGCACATTCCTTTGTGGAATGATCTCTAGTCTCCTGGAAAATATCGCAAAAGACTTTAGTTTGTACAAATCAGACATCTTGTTGGCTATATTCAGTTTGACAATTATCTTTCGAATGTATGGCCATCGAACATTTCGTACACCAGATTTCTTGATTTTTGAGGGACAATTCTTTCAAGGACTTCTGTACACTTTCCAGCTGTTCTTCTATCCTGTGGTCCATCGGATAGGAAGGTATATCTTCGTCCATTTCCACTTGCATAGCTTTAGTCAGTGCATCTTCATAGGTCTTGAAGGTTTCTAGACTGATGTGTCGGCGAATTTTTTGTGATAAGCCTGCAAGAAACCATTGAATTAGCAATTGTTCATCAATAACATAATCTAATTGAATCAATAGGTCCTTCCAGCGTTTGTCATAATCACGGATAGTTTCCCTTGGCTTTTGCTGCGTTGTCTTGAGCTTTTTGGCGGCCAGGTGCTTAGCGTCTGGGGTCTTGAAAAAGGATAAGAACTGTGCTTTAATTTCAGCTTTCGTTGCTCTAGGTTATCGTTCGAAAAAGGTCATATACCAGGCCAAATCCCTTTTCCGTAAGGCTCCTGCAAACTGAGCCATCTGTCGGTCTTCATCCTTCACCTGGTTTGCATCCCAGATGGACTCACAGACGAAACAATATCGTCTAGAGTCTTCATCCCCCTTGTATAGAGGAATGTGGGCAGTTCCGTGACCCATGTTTGAGTCGCTGTCACTGCTATCTGACGACGGCAGAGGTGGGGGTGTGGGTGGTGGTGAAAGAGGTGGGGTCGTTGATATAGTCGAGCCTGAGGGGTTTTGGTCGACGGAACTTGTGCCTCTATTGGTGGTCAATTTTGCGTCGTACAGTGGATTGGTGTGGATTTGTATTATCGATGGTCCACTATAACTTTGCGAGCTCAAGTTTGACTCTTGGATTTATTCGAAAGCTGTATGTGGCAGGGGGGGTGCTCCTTCATGTGTTGGTAAGAGCAAGTGGATACTCCGAAAGGATGGTGCCATTTGAAAGGTCACCCAATTTCCTTCGAGCGGTCGGTGTATAACAAGATGTCATCCCAGGAATGGTTCGTCACCTAGTCGGCTCCAGATAGTAATGTCACCAGCTCGTAGTCGGAGGTCGTCTTCAATAATAGTATGTATTGTGGTACGTGGATTTACTGGGGAAAGGGTTACTCCTTGGTCGGGGACAGTTATTTGGAGAGATTTAGGCTACTCTATCCACACTTCTTATTCCGTAGGGGCTTCCTCCTCTTCTATTCCCTCTCCATGTCAGTCATGACCCAAATCTGGCGAATCTCGTCCCGGTCGGTCTCCCTAGGGTTTTGTCTTTATTGTAGCTCTGCTGCTCTTTCTCATCTAGCTTCCCTTTGCTGCTGTCTTTCATCCCTTTCGATTTTCTTAATGTCTGACATACTATCCTACAATACTATACCGTCGATTTCCCTTCGGTCGAATTTTCATTACTGGTGCCACCTATCGACTTTAGGTTGACCTGGATCCACTATACTCTACCTTCGACACATGACCAACTACCCCCCCATAGCCTACCCGACGCTTTTTAGAAAGCCCAGATAGTTCGAATCACTTTCTCAGGAAGTATTCCCACTCCCTTTCAGTAATAAACTTCTCCCACTTCCTCTGCTTTTCCTCCCAGTTGGTGTTTGGTGGCTGTTCACACAGGGGTGGTCTAGGTTCGACGATGTGTCCTGCTTCCTTCTCTATCAGGAATTTGAACAGCAAGGTCGATAAGGTGCATAAGAATTGGTCCATGAAATCTATGTAGAATTGTGCTTTAACAGTTTCTACTGACGTCCTGTCTTCGATTGCTTGCTCCTCACAGAAGTCGTCGGCGATTTTCTCAAACCATTCCGACATATTTGTTCGTCCTCCTCAGAATAGTTTATCTAGCAACTGCTGTTCTTTAGTCGCGTCCGATTTTCTCATCCAGAAGCTGCTTCAACAGTTGTGGTATAGACTCGACAAATTTTTCATGGGTCTCTGTAAAAAATCTTTCCTTGGCTTCCCCAACTGTTAATCTGTTTCGTCGTGCGTAATTTTGCAAGTAGTTCACAACTTTACGTTCCCACCAGTCCTTGATCTCCTGCTCTGGTATCATATGTGAGCATATATCTTAGGCATGTACTACTGGAAATGGAACCAATGTTGTAATCTCATAGATCACATGAGGTTACTAATAATACATACTAAAACATACATAAATATAAATAGAGACAAGAGATAAGAACAAATAGAAAGGAACAGATTATATTATCACAATGAGTTCATACAAGGCGTAGAACTGAACTGAGTTCTTTGCTTGGCTCAACAGCCTAATATATACAATTTAGAAATAGTTACAACATAACTACCTGTCGACTCGATGAACTGACACGACTATTAGTTATCCAACTTAATTAACTAATTTAGTCGGTCGTCCGACTTGGTCGGACAATCGGCTTAGTCGACTGATCAACTAAGTCGGTCTTCTTTCAAGTCGACTTTGTCGACTTGCTTCTTTCTACAGGCTATATAGATACAGATTGGGTTGGAAGTATCTCAGATAGGAAAAGCACATCAGGTGGATGTTATAGTTTGGGATCTGCTATGATTTCATGGTTTAGCAAAAAACAGTCCAGTGTTGCTCTAAGCACAGTTGAAGGAGAATACATAGCAGCTTGCTCTGCTAGTTGTGAAGCCATATGGCTTCAAAAGCTGATGTCAGGATTATTCAACCTAGATTTGGATACTACCATGATTCTATGTGACAATCAAAATTGTATAAAGATGACAGAGAACCCAGTATTCCATGATAGATCGAAGCACATAGAAATTAGGTATTTCTACATTTGAGATATGATGCAGAAAGGAGCCATAAAGCTCCAGTATGTGAGTACTAATGAACAAGTTGCTGATGTACTGACAAAGCCTCTATCTTGAGTAAAGTTTGAACACTTTCAAGACAATCTTGGTGTGGTTCAGAAAGACCTTCCCCAAAAGGGGGAGTAGTGATGTTGCAGTGGGATTGTATCATCCCTGGGCACTTTCCCTAAAGTGATCCGAGGACCTCATTCCTCGAGAATGAAGAGGGATTGTATCATCCTTGAACCTCGGTTCAGAATGGATCCGGTAACTTCGGTCATCGAGATGGTAGGATTGTATCATCCTTCAACCTCGTTTCAGAATGGATCCAGTGAATTTGTTCATCGAGATGGTAGGATTGTATCATCCTTCATCCTCAGTTCAGAATAGATCCGATGACTTTGGTCATCGAGATGGTAGGATTGTATCATCCTTGAACCTTGGTTTAGAATGGATCTGGTGACTTTGGTCATCGAGATGGTAGGATTGTATCATCCTTGAACCTCGGTTCAGAATGGATCTAGTGACTTCGGTCATCAAGATGGTAGGATTGTATCATCTTTGAACCTCGGTTCAGAATGGATCCGATGACTTCGATACTTGAGAACATGGTAGGATTGTATCATCCTTGAACCTCGGTTTAGAATGGATCTGGTGACTTCAGTACTTGAGAACGTGGTAGGATTGCATCATCCTTGGACTTAGTCCTAAAGTGATAGGGACTTATTATCTCGTAATAAATCCAGTGACCTTGGTTGTCGAGAATGTGATGATGATGATGTTTCTGATTGAAAGATCAGAGTGTTATGATGATGATGTTTTGATGATGATGTTTCCAATTGAAATATCAGAGTGTGATGATGATGATGTTTCTGATCGAAAGATCAGAGTGTTTTGATGATGATGATTCTGATCGAAAGATCAGAATATGATGATGATGATATTGCTACTGATTGAAAGGTCAAAGTGCTGAAGACGTTGCTGATCGAAAGGTCAAAGTGCTGAAGATGACGTTGTTGATCAAAAGGTCAAAGTGATGAAGATGATGTTGCTGATTGAAAGGTCAAAGTGTTGACGATGTTGCTGATCAAAAGGTCAAAGTGCTGAAGATGATGTTGCTGATCGAAAGGTCAAAGTGCTGAAGATGTTGCTGATCGAAAGGTCAAAATGCTGAAGATGTTGTTGCTGATCGAAAGGTCAAAGTGCTGAAGATGTTGATGCTGATTAAAGAGTTGTTGTTGTTGAAGATTGAAGATGAAGACTATATAATGTTGAAAAGCTTCCAATGATTTATAGATGTGTTACCCTGATGATGTTGATGATGTCCTCTATCTCTCTCCTACCATTGTTGTTGTTGATGTTGTTGTAGAATACCCTTCTCGTTAAGGGGGAGTGTCAAAATATTGTAACTTCAAAGAATATTCTATATGTATCTTTTTGTGGTCCCCGATAG
The DNA here is from genome assembly GCA_001517045.1 of Pseudotsuga menziesii. Classification (NCBI taxonomy): domain Eukaryota; kingdom Viridiplantae; phylum Streptophyta; class Pinopsida; order Pinales; family Pinaceae; genus Pseudotsuga; species Pseudotsuga menziesii. Next base: position 24,614 of record LPNX010076984.1, read on the forward strand.
TCCTATCGGGAGAACCACTTGTATTACTTTGTACCCTGATGCTTCTAATCAGAAGAATTAATAAGAGTCATAAGGTCATCCCCTCTAATTGTAAAGGTGGGTCATTAGCACCCCAGTGTGGTTACTTGAGCCTACATGTGTAGCTCTAACCTACATGATTTAACTCGATCCTACATGTTGGATGAATTAATTTAAGTGAACAGATGAATATAAATAGAGGTGTAGCGCTCCTCATTTGGAGCACACATCCTCACTTGCGTAGTGCATTAGTGGATAAGAGAAGAGTAGCTGGAGAAGGAGGAGGATCAGGATTTGATCTCCTTGTTGGTTTTATATTTTATCTTTTTGGGAATCTATATTGAGGAAGCTTTTGCTGGGTTTTTCCCTTTAGGGTTTTCCTAGGATAAATCTGTGTTGTTCTTGTGATACTGTTTCTTTCTGTGATCCTGTTTATATGATTTTGTTATGAAAAATGAAATGATATACTGATGTATTAGCTAAGCATATGAAATTTAACACTTCCTTCCCACCATGAACCTCAAGTGCCCTTATCAGCAGTGAAATTAGTTTATCAATCTATCATCCATACCGCTATTGATTCCATTCCGGTCCCTCTCACAGTCTCAGAGGAGCCGAAAGAAGCTTATTTTCCTGCTTGGGCAGAGAAATCTTTGCATTCTAGAGATTGCTTAGATAGGTTTTACCTTCAGATGAAGCCATTCTGGAAGCCATGTGCGAACGAGACAAGATTTGTGAAGATCTCACCATCGATCCTATTTTCTTCCATATTTAAGCAGGATTGAGAACCAGGAGTTCCATATGAGACTGGTAGGTGATGTTGATACACCTATTAATCCCTTACCAAGGGAAGGAATATTTGTTGAGGGGAATATGGCAAACATTTCCACTACAATTCCTATCAACATCTTTGTAAATCCAAACATTGTGGAAAATGTACACATCGGCGTAAACTGCTCTCCGGAGGAGATTGCAGTCTATACAGCCTTGTTTAAGGAATTTTGTGACATATTTGCCTAGTCATATGAGGAGACGCCAGGCATCGATCCATCAATAGTTGAGCACAAAATCCAAACATACCCTGATGCTAGACCCGTTCGACAAAAGTTGAGATACGTCAACTCACGTAAAGCAACGACGGTTAAGGCTGAAGTTGAGAAACTACTGAAATCCTGTTTCATTTACCCCATAGATTTGACGGAATGGGTATATAACCCTATTCCTATTGACAAAAAGCAAGGGACTATATGCATTTGTACTGAATTTTGAGATCTAAACAAATCCTATCATAAGGACAACTACCCCACGCCATTTATAGATCAAATTATTGATGCTTGCGGGGGAAGTGAAATATTTTTGTTTATGGATGGTTTCTCTGGGTATAATCAAATCCAAATTAAACCAAAATAACAACATAAAACATCTTTAATTTGTCCTTGGCGTACCTTCGCATACAAGAAAATGCCGTTTGGATTGAAAAATGCAGGGGAAAACTTTCAGTGGGCAATGAATTTTGCCTTTCATGACATTAAATCCATTGTCAAACCTTACCTTGATGATCTTCTAGCACATTCTCGTAAGAGGATCGATCACCCAGATCACTTGTGTTTGATTTTTGGACGATGCAGATACTACAAAATTCACTTGAATCCCCACAAGTGCATTTTCTGTGTCGAGTCATGGAGACTGCTCGGATTCATTGTTTCCAACAAAGGCATTCAGGTGGATCCTTTGAAAGTTGAGGCCATCGTAAATTTGCCTCCTCCTCGTTCTATTAGGCAGCTTCAAATCCTACAAGGGAAGTCTAATTTCCTTCGACGTTTTATTGTAAATTATGCCAAGATTACTAAAGGTTTCATGCGCCTGTTGAAACAGGACACCCCATTTATATGGGATGAAATTGCACAAATTGCATTTGAGGCATTAAAAAAAGATTTGTTGTCAGCACCATTATTGGGTCCGCCAGATTACTCTCATGATTTTATATTGTTCTGGACGCATCTGATTCGACCATAGGGGTAGTACTAGTTCAGGAGGACAATAAGCTCCAAGAGCATGTTGTCTACTATCTCATTCATGCTTTAGCCGGCCCTAAACTTAGGTATTCCCATGTCGAGAAGTTTGCCTTGGCAGTTGTGTATGGTGTTCAGAGGTTGCGTCACTACATCGATGTCTTACCCACGAAGATGAAAATAATTTCCTATATGATGCCCATAGTGAAGTGTGTGGGGTTCATTTATCTCGGTTAGCAATGGCTCAGAAGATGTTACGTGCCAGTTATTTCTATCCCATGACCTTTAAATATTGTGTGGAAGCTGTGAAGCATTGTCATCCTTGTTAGCTTTACACCAGAAAGATGCGGTCGCATCCCGGTCCATTATTTCCCTTCATCTCAGTGGGCCCTTTCATGAAGTGGGGGATAGATTATGTGACGTGCAACCCAGTCTTGGCTGGGGGTCGCAAACATATCATTGTCACTATAGATTATTTCATGAAGTGGGAAAAGACAATGCCCACCTTTAAAGCTGACGAGGAAACTGCAGATTTTTTTTTTTTCAACCAAATTATCACATGATTCGGTACCCCTAAAGATATTTTCATTGACCATGGCATTCATTTCCAAAATAGTATGATTACCGAATTGACCACAATGATAGGTTTTAGACAAGAAGATTCATCTTCGTTCTATGCTCAAGCAAACTAATAAGTCGAGGTTGTAAATAAAACTTTGAAGAATATTCTTAAATGTACTATTAATGCATCCCGTTCCAACTAGAACATCATGTTGTATCCTATGCTTTGGACATATTAGACCAATGTGAAAACTACTACAATGTTTTCTCCTTTCCAACTTGTTCACGGAGTGGAAGCAGTTACCCCGGTCGAATGCGAATATCCCATCCTTAAATATTTCTATTCATGTGTTCCCTGATACGACTGAGTTGGAAGAACGTTTATTACATTTAGAACATCTAGATTAGCAGTGTAGATATACGCTGACAACAAATTAAGCTCATAAAGATAGGGTAAAAATCCAATACAATAAATTGGTCAAGCCTCGGATTTTTTCTGAAGGGGAACTTGTCTTGATCTGGGATCAAGACAAAGAACCCCTAGGGGCAGGAAAGTTTAGGTCCATGTTTTTAGGACCTTATTTCGTGTCAAAGGTGTTGAATAAGGGTGCATATGAATTGACATATTTCGAAGGGAATAAGCTTCCTGAGCCTAGAAATGGGCTCTACTTGAAAAAGTATTATGCTTAGGCTTAGCACTTTTTCCTGTATTTTATTGTATGTATTTTTATGTACAATAGTTCATCGGTTTGTGTTTTTATACCATCTTCTGGTTGTTACAGATGTCTTTCAAGTGGTTCGTAGGTTTCACTGATGGCACCCGTCGCCACACTTGTAATTTGGATTCATCTGCATGGGTCATTTACTCGCCCTTAGGACAGTTAGTTGCCTCGGGAGGCACTTGCTTAGGTCCTGCTACCAATAATGTGTCCGAATACAAGGCTATCATTGAGCTTTTATGGGATGCTTTGTCACATGGTATCACTTAGTTGGAAGTCCGTCTTGACTCTCAACTGGTGGTTTCTCATCTCAATTGATCTTATCAGGTGCAGAACCCTATTTTACTACATCAGTTTATGCAAGCTAGGTTATTGGAAATAAATTTTGAGTTTATTATAGTCAATCATATTCCAAGAAATCAAAATTCATTAACTGATGCATATGCTAATTATATCTTGGATTGGTACTTAACACATTTTGCATAAAAATATACTACAGACACATAACAGGACACTTGTAAATAAACCAAAATATATATGTGTGTGTGTGTGTGTGTGTGTGTGTGTGTGTGTGTGTGTGTGTGTGAATATATGTCCATATAGATAGGTCAAGTTTCTAATCCTCAGATCTAGTCATAGCTGTATAATATACAAAAAATATACAAAACATGGATCAAAGTCCATAAAATTCTCCTAAGTCTAAGCCTGACCACCCTGGTCACTTGGACCACCTTGATCCCCCTAATCACCCTGCTCTCGGGCTTCTTTAGCCTCCTCGGCTTCAGCATCCTCAACGACATCAATATACAAAAGTACTTCTCTCGCTACCCGCCTCATAAGGCATATCCAGACAGGTGGTATACCAACCACTAGCTCCTGCATGATGGAAGGGATATGATCAATGCGTAAGGTAGGTACTCTCTAGATAATCCTGGCCAACTTTCCCTCAAGAACCCTAATCAAACCCTGGTCCTCTCCCAACACAGGAGTCACATACATGCGTGGATTCCCAGCAGGGCAGACTGGTCCAATATCTGCATTTTGACATTTTGAAAGGATTAAAAACTCTTATACCTATGTATATATCTTTATAATTAAAATTCATAAACAATTTAAAATTTGAAAACAAAAATACCTGACTCTCCCCATGCTCCTCTAGGAGGGAGGACAAGTTCGATATCACTTAGGAAATCTAACCCAACATATGGAAACTGCTCCAAGGATGGTAACTGTCGCTCCCACCAAAAGTAGAAGTCGTCATCGTATACACTCTAGACTGATCCACCACCTCCCTGGTGGAGGAATATCTCTCCCCACCTACTCAGTATAGGATGACGGGGAAAACGAACTAGAAATGCTACTGTAGGACTCAAACCGGGCACCCTCTCAAAGAAAAAGGATACCAATATGCTGGAATAACAAAAAAAAAAATTGCCTGCCTCTTTTGCAGTGAGAGAGATACTTCCTCATTATCATGATTACTCCTGAACACCAGTCATATAGAGCTCCCTGTATACAGTCCACCGCAAGTCTCATTTGGTTCCAAGTTGCAAGGTGAAGTGATGATGACCCTGCAACCCTCACTATAGTGCTCGCCAATACCTATAAGGGAAAGTTGTGAATATGAACAATAGGGATGCAACTACCCCTCTTTTGAGTGACAGGCTCGCATTATATATCTATGTAGTTATGTACACTTAGAAGGTCACCGCCTCTGCTGGTACCTTCCAAGTTCACCGGAGCTCGGTGTCATGATAAACCAGAGATTATACATCTTTCGAAGTAACCTCTAGAAACTCACCTTGAAGGTCAAACATACCAAGATCATGATCCCAATAGTTTATCAAAAACTCTAATAGGTGGACATTTGACCGCATAGGTGAGGTACAGAATAATTTCAATAACCCACTTTGTCGTAAAAAATTTACTGTGGGGGCATCTTGTAGAGCTTCTTGGTCCATGTCTTCATGTTCCCTCTCCCTCCACTTAAGCACCATATTTCAATCTAATAAGAAATCCATTTTAAACCATTAGATTCATATGAAAAAGTGATTTTTTTACCCTACACAATCTTTTTCTACCTCGCGTAGTGTACGCGACTGTCCTTTGGACAAGTCGCGTACTATATGCGACTTTCCTTCGGGAAAACCGCGTATAGAATGCGTGTACATGACTATTGATATACCATACCCGCGTACACAACATTCATGCTTTGAGGGCGTTGGAAAATATAAAAATTGAGCCAAAAATTGAAATTTGCTTGGATTAAATGAAAGAACATGGAGTGTAGTTTTACCTGGTACTTGCAGTTTCAAGAATTGTCCACCGAGTTGTTCACACCGAGCAATCAAAGGTAGAGGTAAAACTTGTCTATTTTGGGTAAAAATCAAATGGTGAAGTTTTTTATTTATATTTTGAACCATTTATAGAAAAAATATTTTCAAAGTGGGTTTTTTCCCTATAGTTAATATTTTTTATAAAATCAAACTAATGCCATATATTTTTCTTCAATGTGACAGGTCTATGGTCATTTAAAGTTGTTTTTTCCCTCATATAGGATGGTTTTTTGGTCATTTCACATGCATTTTTCATTTATACCAAATCCATCTTAATCCTAGCATTAACACTTCGACCATGGACTATGGTATCTTTAACCATTAGTTTCTCGTTTATGCCATTGTTCTTTCATGGATAGGACTTTCCTCCCATGAGTATTCTCATTTAGAACCTATTTATTGTATTTCAATACTCATGTTGCAGTTGTCATAGGTTTAGGGGAGTCTTCTTAGCTATTTTTCATGCCAAATTGAGCCTCATTTTGGTCTCTTTTTACAAGCTATTCCTTTATAAGACTTGACTGCCGAGTAAACTTGTCCATTCAAGCTCGTTACGAATATGTGAATGGGCATCTGGATTGGTGATAGGTTATCTCTTTCTCGGACCATGTGGAACAATACAAGAAAGGATCACTCTCTTTTCTATGGAATTGAGAAGAGTATTCTTAGGTACAGGTTTATCACTTTTCCGAACCTGAGGGACTAAATTTACAGAAAAGGAACACCCAGTATGAGCTTAGTTTTATCTTTTTCGTGCTCTAGACCTAACCATGAAAAACATTCCAAGTGTAATTCATGTCTTTGTCATGCTCATTAAAAACCAAGAACAAAGCATCAGGTTTATTGTTGTAAGCCCCATTTCTCGTATTCAAGTGGATCTTTTCGAGTGATCTTTCTTTCCTTCACACTTGTAAAACTCAAGCTATATGCTACTCTCGAAGGAGCATTAGGTAGGTGGTAATTTAACCTTTTCTGGACCTCCTTGACTAAGTACAAAAAAAGTTCACCTTTTCTTCTATGGGAGTTAAGAGAGTTCTTTTGTGGTATGTTTTATATTTTTTTGGCCTCAGGAGACTAAATTGGATGAAAAAGGACCCCCCTGGAGTCTTCTTCAGAGTTTCCAAACTCTCTAAAAATGAAAGCACCAAGTGAGCATGTACTAGTTCGGGCTCATAAAATCCACGAATCAGTGACACTATTAAGCATTATTCCCTCTTCTCTTCAAGCTTTTCAAAAAATGAAGAGAGACTTGAGTTGACTTTCCTAGACTAGTTAAAATTTAATAGGGAAGATAAGGAAGAATTTTTCTTTTGTTTCTCAGTATGTGGAAGCATGTCTTCCTTGAACATAGCACTCTCTGTCTTTTCCGATACCCATGTCTTAGTGTTCACTTTCACTTCAGCTATTACTTCGAGTTTCTTGCTCCTCCTCTTGTCAGTTATACCTGGGGAATATGATCATGTCTCCTACATGATAGATAAGTCTAGTTGTACTATCTGGAAAGTTAAAATCTGCCTTGGGTCATCTTTGTGTCATACTCACTGTTCAAGGATTTAACCCTGTATTTGATCTTTATCCTATTTCCATCATTGTCCTATCTGTTATTACTTGCGTTTTCCTTCCTTTACTTAGTTCCTATTCACTCTTGTGATCCATTGGAGGATCTATTGCCTTCCTCATCACAGTATGGTTTCTCATCAGCACTTCCTAATGACAAAGACCTAGAGTTTTGATGATCGTACCCTAGGATTCACTTTCATTATTGGTGAATTCCTTTGCTTCAGTTTTCAATTATCACCTATTGGTTGACAATGTGTTGAATCCTATCCATGTTTGACTTCAATAACATCTATTCACATGGCTTGGATTGTACTGGTTCTTTGCGATTTTTTGACGAAGACCTTAGGTTCATATCTTTGGACTAAGTTGTGCAAGATTATGTTGTGATCACTTGAACAGCTTCAAGATCTTTGAAGACTCATCATTATTGTATATTGTGGATTCGATCCACCTTCGTAATATATGTGGTCTTGTACCCGTACCATATTATGTACTCAAATATTGTAAAGGAGCTAGTGTTCTAGTATATTGAACATAGAATCCTCAGATATGACTTTGTATATGACATTATTATTTATTTGTTTCAGGTACTACCTCTGCTCCATTGGACTTCTGAGTTCTCCAAGAAAATGATTATAATGTATTTTGGCCATCGTTTCCCTCTGACCTCACACATTAGGGGGAATCTGTTATCAACCCATATGTCACTTCTCCGTCCGAGTGCCAACGTCCTTATGTTGGTACACAAAAGGACATCTTAGGATTGAAGTTTCCTAAAACACTATATATGGGCATGAATTGGTATGCATTTACCTTTGAACCAACTTGCCATATTATTTTTCTAAGTGTTGAGTTGCGTACGCGACTATCTCCATTGCAACTCACGTACATACGTGACTATTTCCATTGACAACTCACGTACTGTACGTGACTATCTACATTGAAACCAGCGTACATCAGTGTACGCGGGTTTCCTTTAAGAAACTCGCATGTCATACGCGGGTTGCCTATAATAATAGTCGTGTACATCTTGATTTGACATTAAAAATATAAAACATGATTAATGGAAATTATTTGGGCCCTAATCATTAACTATCCTAACTATTTCAACCTCCTCAACCTTCGAAACCACTCTATTTACCAAAGCATAAATAGAGGCCTTGGGGAGGGAATTAATCAATCAAGATTGGAGAGAAAATTTATGCTGGTGGTATATCTTCAAAAGTCTTGGAGTAGCAGAACTCAAAGTACTTTGGTTATAGAGGAGTCCTTGTCTTAGAACCTGGGTTGTACTCTTATCTCATTCACTGATTGTTAATAAAGAGAATTCTTCTTCCAACATTGTGTTGAGTCTCTTTCATGTATTATGGTTAATGAATATNATCATTTATCTAACCTCTCATATATACATGTATAAGATAGTACTTGGAGAATTTTATATTTACAAGTGAAGGCGGTGCATCCTTGGAAGCTTTGGAGAGAAGAGGAACGGAAGAAGATCAAGATTGGATCAATCGTCAGTAAATGGGTAAGTCAAGACTTTCTTCCTATTTCCTTTATGTTCTCTATTAAAGTTAATTGTCTGCAAGGTTAGTAGTAAGTTGGTAACCCTAGACCCTAGGTTACAAGTGTGCTTAATCCTGAACAACAGTACCTTGAGGTTTGACATAGCACACGGTTCCTGAGCCAGATATTCAACTACATTGTAATGTTGGGTAGCACATGTGTTAGGATTGAATACTGATTTTTGAATATAAATATTAGGTGGCAGAAGAAATGTATTGAGAACAGGTTTTTCAATTTGAAGACCATTAGTAGGAGTAGGGATGGATGCTGAATTTTTATCTGTTGGCACATTATCAATATTTTTTTCTAGTGGAGGTTCATAACTCAAGGATCTAGTAGTGAGAGTAACTTATTCACTGAGCATCATTTTAACTTCATATTTGGATGACAAATAATACCCATGGAAGGACTAGTGTTCAATCAATTTTTTTTGGGTGGGGAAAGTATCTATTAAAGCTACTAGGGTGGGGGTGTTTTCAATAAATTTAATGACCTCCTAACAACGAGGACATTCTTTGGTGAAGTGGTCACCTCCACATATAAGGCAGGTAAAATTTCCCTTTCTCTTATTCTTAGATTCAACATCAGGGTTTTGTGTTTTATTACCTTCTTGTTGATCCTTAGATTTCTTGTTTTTTTTCTTTCCTTTCTTTTTTGTTCCCGAATATTCTGAGTATTGGATCACATTCACTTTGATCAAAACAATAGGAGGGGAAGTAGTCTTGGGATTCAAAGCAGTCTTATTAGCATATGCAGCAGGTTGGTTTTGTTTTTTTCAGCATTTTGTGGTCGACTGTGTTTGGACAGAACCAATAATTCCATCGACAAGTGGTTCTGTTGAAGGTATTGAAGGATCTAAAGAAGGAAGAGGATCATGTGGGATTAAGTCAAACATAGTACTTGACTAGGAATAGACCAATTCAAGGTACTATGCATGACTAATGGCTTATTCCTTGGTAACAACACCTCCCATGGAAACATCCCTAAAAATGGGGGAAGCAAAGATTTGGTAAACCAGTCAATGAGAAATTGACCGGAAATGGAAGATTTTATCAACCTACGTCATTGTCTCCACTCATGTATATGATCAGATATATGGGTGGAAGTGGTTTAGCGATGCAAGGTTAAAATATTCGTACATGTTTCATATTGGATCAGTAAATGAAAATATGTTAAAAATTCCATTGCTAAGGTATTGAAATCCCAAAAGGAATGTTGAGGCAACTCAATATACCCCTTTATAGCCACCTCGATGAGAGTTCTATGAAATAATATTGGATGGATGGAACCATCCATTAGAGAATTGGATCAACACCAAAAATGATATTTCATCATGTGGTTCTTGTGATCTTCACTGGGTTTACCATCGAATTTGGGTATATAAAAGGGTAACTTAACATGGATATTCAACCATAAGGGATTGTGATGGATAGGGTTGTTAATCAATCTAGACAGATTTGGCAGATATAAAGTAGCTAGAAATGGTAACTATTGGTTAGGTTGAGGGTATTGGTAATACTGAAAAGTCATTTCTAGACCATTAGGACCGTAAGTTGATTGATAAATGGTCATTAACGATGTTCCCATGGTAAGTTTATTGGGTGGTTGATTCACAAATAATGATCATGAGGGTCATTCGGGTGGTGAGATGCTTGGGGGAGGTGGACCTATAGATGGTGGTCCTCTAGGTGGTGGCCCTCTAGGTGTAGGTTTCCCTCCACAAGGAAGGCCTTTGAAAGGTGGGCCTCCAAGTTGTGTACCTCCAAAAGGTGGGCCTCCAAGTGGAGGACCTCTGAAAAGGGGACCACCAGAAGGTGGGCCTCTGAAAGGGGGACCTCCCAAAAGTGGAACTCCATATACTCCAATAGTATTAACAGGTGGTCCTCCATATCTGAGAAAATTTGACCAATTAGGTTGTGTTGATGGGGTATTCATACTTCTGGGGTAGGGAATTATGGGATAAATGCTATAGGATGATGGTTTTTATTGACTATAGGTGGTTGATTTCTTGGATAGGTATAGCCCCATGAAGGTTTACTAAAATTGGGTTGAGCCCATGATGGTTGTCCCATGCCAGAAGAGGGGATAAATACATTGGTATTCAGAGAAGGTACATTGACTACTAGTTTTCTTACAATTAAATTGAGTCCCATACTATAATTCATTCCCCTGGTTGATAAAGAAACTTGGACTTGTGGTTTTCCCCCAGTCATGGAAGGTACAGGAGAATTAGAAAAATATGGGAGATTTTGGACCAATGGGGAGGGGATGGAAGGTTGAACTAGATCATGAGTAACCGTGTTTTGAAATCGTGATCTTGATTTAAGAGCCACATGAGATGGTAAAGGAGCACAATATTATGGACTGGTATTTCTTGAAAGAGCAAGGAAGGGAGAGAAGCTTATTTTCCTTAGGCTGTCCTTGATTTCATGTAAACAATTATTGTTATTATGAATAGTCCCAAGGATATCCTCCTTTGTAGTGAATCTAGTTTCTTGAGGGGGGGTAAAATATTGTAAGCTAGTGGTTCCATACTCAGAGATGGCCTATCCTAAATTAGTCTCCCAAAATGGAGTAGTTGGACCAAATTTTGATTCCATGGTGTCATCTTATGGATGGGTAAAAACCCAGTCTCATGCATTAGATTGAACCTATATAGGAAAATGAAAGGTTGTATCTTCTGTAGAAGGTTATTGAACCATCACAGGAGTGGATTCTCAAAGAAAGAAATTTCTTCCCCGAATTCAGTAACTGGAACTCCTTATACATGTGAATCAACCATAGTCAGATGGTCCATGGTTTTCCCTTCTCTTTCTTCTACTATAGGAGGAAATATAGGTGGTAAACCCTACAACGAACAAGATCGTCTCACAGGTAACTCAACCACAATGCTGGCCAAAAAAATTCTACTCTAAAGGTTCATCAAAATAAGAGATCACACACAAACAATCCCATGCAAGATAACACCCATGAAAAACTTAAGTGATAGGAGGGGATTATGAAGACTGTTTCCCCATTAGGATTGTCAAGTTGTTGCAACTTGATATATACCAAAGGTTTGAATAGTAAAAAATGACAAGGAGGATTGGGACCATACCCTTCCCTTAATTCTTGACTACTTGGAAGGAACATGCATAGTAGCTCCCTGAGTGTTGTTCTCAGTGTATTACTTCAACAAGACTACCAAAAGGATTTCTCAGTTGGTGTGGGTTTCCTAGAGGGTTTTCCTGATATACATGAGGTATGTGGGAGCTCAAATCCATGTTAATGATGTTTGATGCATAACTATTTGAAACGAGCATTTTGATATACTACCGAGTATGTGAAGAACCTTTTGATATACCTTAAAGGTACATGAAAAGTTGTTCGATATACCGGTTGGTACGTGGAAGAACCGCGTGATCCCTAGGATGAAGTGTAGGCAAAAAATGACATCTCCTATGTTTATAGACATCAGAACATGTCTTCTAACCTATCACTCAAACTACTAGATATTTTTACCTAAGCTATGGTCCAATTTTATCATGATGGTTAGTGAATGTTTGTGGAATGTGGATCAATTTGCAATATTAATAGATATAGATGCAATGAAATTTTTCTCTTGAATGAACTCTACGTAGAGTTAGAGAGAGAATTTTATTTTTTCAAATATTAATACTAAGCAACTTTCAACAATTCACCTTCAAGATTTCAAAATATTTCCAAATACACAACAATTTCCAATACTAAGCCTACTAATCCTAGGACATATCTAAAATGAAAAGGAAAGAAAAGTTTCTAATGTCTAAATGCCTATTCTTTCTTAATAAATTTCTAAAAATAAATCTTCTAATCACTCAAGAAAACCAAAAGCAATAAAAGAAAACAATTAATTTTTTTTATGTAATTCGAAAAAGAAAAGGCTAAAATATTACACAAAATAGAGTGCAAGAAACTACAATGCTTTCCTTTCCTATAGATCTAAGAGCATTTTTCAAAATATAAATAGACAAACTATAAACCCAAGACCAAATTACACACAAAACTTTCAATTTCAAAGATTTCTACTAACAAAATCTCAAGATATAAAACCAAAGATGAAGTTAAGGATAAACAAACTATCATACCTATGAATAAGGGAGAATGCAGATTGACAAAAACCAAAGAGAAAAAAAAAACAAAACAAGCCTTAGAGCTGGAGATGGCCTACCTCGGTGCACTCTAAAGGGTTACACTGGGGTGTCTAAAGTCTCTCAGCACACCTTGTCTACTACTGAGAGGTGCCAGCGATGCATTATTCTTGAGGAGAACAGACATCAATGATGCACTATGGCAGTAGGAAGTAGCCATAAGCAAGGGTCCGACACTCTGTCAAACACACCTAGGTGCATCAGTGGATATAGAAAACCAAAAATCCAAGTAACCTACAGGATAAACTAACGTGGATCAAACTAGAATGAAGGTAATCCAAAACAAAAACCACAAAAGGAAAATGAAAGTGTAGTAAGGTGGATCACTCACCTTAAATATCTAGCTGAGTAAGAAAACAAAATTCACAAGTTTGTAATCAAAAGTGACATCAAAAGTCACAGATATAATTGGATCTTCTCCATATCTGATTGGATCTATTGGCACTGGGATTTTGGGCCCCCAAGGTCGAGCGGGGGGAGACCGCTCCTGGGCAATAGCAGAACCACTTTAGGCTACGCCTCCAGCCCTGCGTAGTTAGAGAGGGATCTCTCGTTGGTCACTAGAGTACCTCCACATAAGGTTGTCAATATTGTGTGTCACTAGAGTCTACTCCGCATAGGATTTTCAATCAGCATAATCAGGGGGCTAGGATCCTGAATGGGGAAAAGTATGTTGAGGAAGGTGCATGGTGGGATTATCGAGGGACAAGGAACCATGGGAAAATGGAGTCAAAACCTACACAAGAAACAATCACAAGTGGAAAGAATGATGTAAAATTGCAAGTAGAGGTAAGATAGCTGCTGATTTCCCAATCAAGATATTTTAGTGGGAAATTTAGACGACAAGGAGGGACATTCCATCGCATGGATCACTAACGAGATGAATTCCATGCAACTTTAGAAGAACCATTGTTGAATTCCTGAAACAGCAGTCGAAGCATAACAAGTATGAATTTCGCACCACATACCCTATGTTGTAGACATGAAAAGCTATTAACAAAATGGAGTGGAAACAGGAAACACATTTACACATAGAAGAAAGTACTTATTGGGAAAAACAACAACACAGGAATCTCTGCTATGAATGACAGTCTCTCACTGCAATTTATTCATACACATGTATCAAGCTTTACAATGGGAGCCTCATCCCAGGATTTTTTCCCAATCCAATTCTCTAACTCCTTTCTCCCTCTATATGTATAAATAATAGATCAATGCTATGAGCAATGATGCTAAGAAGAAGCACATGAAATAGATCTTGCTACTAAGAATTCTCACAAGCATACACAGGAAAATAAGAGAGAAGAAAAGAGACTGAATCACATGAATGAAGAGATGAATATTGGTGTGTATCCTTCCATTGAATAATGATGAATAATAGTGTACATAAATATTACATCCCTCATAGGAAAATCGAATTGTATGGAAACAACTCATAAATCTCAAAAAGGCTGACTTACCAAAATATAGCAAAACCCCCATATGTGGATAAAGCACTTACTAAATCTATCAAGGACCTCATGAGTTGGAAAAAGCATGAGTGAGTTGTCAAGGAGATGGAAATAACATGCTAATCCTAGAAAATGGATAAAAACTAATGGAGGATGGGTTGGAAACAAAAGCTCCCAGTTTCCTAGTTGACTAGCTTTTATCTTATCCATAGAAAAGCAGGAAAAGCAGAAAAAGTAGAATAAAGTAGAATCTATTGTAAAGTCCTGTAAACTAATTCTAGATGGTCAAAAGGTGGTCAAGATCAACCCAGAATTGGAAATAAATCATTCCTAGGATATATATGGCATGTATTGACTTTAAGGTGCAAGTGGATGCCAACTAATTAAGCTAGTGGGTGAATAATTAATCAAATAATGATTAATTATTTTATCCTAAGTTGTGAGTGGGTTTAATATATTCCTACACTATTGGGAGAATTTTTATACAATCCTATTGCTAAGACTACTGAATAAAAAGCTGTTACAAGTCACCATCAGGTTCTAGCAGTGCAAAGAGTGGACTATCGCCATTTTTTACAAACATAAACAAACATTATGGCCTTAGTGGCTTTATTCGTCCTGGATAACAGTTTGACACATTTGACTTCCATGATGGGTGATGAGTATGATGCTTGCTTCTATACTTTGAGGTGTGTGCTTCCACCACGTTCAAATGCATCTTTATGCATTGGCACACACTGGCGAGGTATTCGACATCCTTCTCCAGTCTAGTCACATCCGCCACCTCCTTCCCCACTGGGTAACACTGTTATACGTGGGCTATGGAAGAAGTGTCGTATTTATTTTGGTTGAAATGGACCTTTGGGGTGGTCTATCATTCTTATACTCCTCACCTCCAGTGAGGTGAATTCTCCCACAGGCACAAAGGTGCAGTACCTCTACACCAACCCCATCACCCTTGTCAAATGTACTTCACAATCAGAATGATGAGGGCTTTCAGCCCTTGATGCTCCCATTTGAACAAATGTTTACATAGGGAACAGTTAATGATTGTCCCCTTCTATGAAGGCTTTGGTTGGCATGACGATATCAGGGGTTCCTGGAAAAACACTTACGGGACGTAAGTGTCCAGGAATTGCATTGTTGGAGGCGTGGGTATTATGTCTAGGCCCCGATGGCTGGTGTCACCACTGGCACACAAATACTAAGGTGAAAAGTGAGTGCAGAACCTTTTCACCAACCATCAACACCCCTAGATGGACAACCTTTTCAAACCAGATCTTCATCGTCAAACTCTATCAGGCCTCTATAAATTTTGTGGAGAAGTAGAACTCAGCTTTTGGAGATATGTTATTTCACTCTTGTTTAATTGAAGGCTGTATTTATAGGGCTTCGAGATTGATCTTCACACAGGATATTCAACATTATTGTACATTATGTCATCGAGTGTATCTAATCTCAACATGTGCAAAGACGCGAGCAGAGTGATCCTTTACTTGTCGGGGATCTAGTCATTTGGCTTCATCAACCATGGCGCCCTACTGTCTGCTGCGGGGAGCCATTGTGGATGCCATATGGTATAGTAGATCCATGATACACACTTCATGAAGAGGACGCTACCATGTTCCCTATTCCTTTGAAGTGGGAAACAACATGGTCTCCCGCGCCGCATTGGCCTTTTCTCGTGTGAGCTGCAGATTCGCCAGCTACTTTCCTCATTTTTGTAGACCAACTCACACAAAAGATACCTATCCTTTCGTGATATGACCCTATCACAAGGATGATTCCACCGCTGCATGTGCTGCACATGGCGTCGAATAAATCGGCCAATCTACGAGAGTGCAGATTACATGCATGAACACCTCCTCCATTGTCATCTCCACACTAGATGGGAAATCTATACCTTGGGAGTCTTCTCAACCATTCGATCAAAGGAATCCTTTCTATCCACCATCCACGTTCCATGCATCCTGCTGCTAACTTTTCTCTTCTAAACACCGTGGGCAGTTTGGATTGTGACACATTCTGAGCCATCGATCGGGATCGACCCTTCATGCAGCCGTTGGTCAGAGTGGGCCCCGCCATTTTTTGCAACGGGAAACTTAGATATTCATCCATGCTAGTTTTCCTTGCGAAATGAACCATAGTCGTAGATCTATCCTGTTCTTCATCGCGGTCGTCGATCTTTGAGGCCTCTACACCTTTTCATGATTTGAGATTGTGGTTTTATCTGCACAAGTATGGATTATGAAATTACTTTAGGCCGTACATATTCCCCAGACTTCATCTCAACCATCGAAAGCCGCTGGTCTTTAACACGTTTCGCAATCCAGGATAGAAGATTTAATCGTGCATGTTTGCTTCACGTGAAGCGGTTTGGAACCGTTGATCCACTTTCGATCAATAGCATCCCTTAAATATGAATCCTGCCCAATGTTACAACACACCTACCATTTTCCTCATTGAAGGGTGGTCATATGAAATTCGAGGGGCTGGGACCCTTATCGAATTTCTGTCAGGCCCTTAAATCAACTGTTAAAAATGGAGTGTTAACAAAATATTCCTCAGTGTGGTCACTAATTTTGTTATCAGGAATATTTCAATCAGTGCGGAAACATCCTTTTCCCCTAGCATGCATGGTGTAAGTTTAGAAAAAAAGGACACATCGATGTATCTCTCCCTAGATGACTGAGCTACTTTAATGTCAAGTACTCTTTACCTTGAGTTTGGAAGGTATTCCTTGTTTTGTAGATCCTTGTGCGATCAAGTGTACATGCAAAGAACACAAAAAACAAGACAAAAGATGAGAGAAACAAGATAAATCAATAATCTATACTTATGATCAAGGAAACTAGTAATAAACAATCAATATCAAGATGAATCATTTATGGGAAAGGGAAACACTTTTTTATTAAGGATTAGAAAAGAAAGATAAAACCAAATCCTTGATGTCAAATATTTTCTTTTACAATATATTTGACTCAGTCTCACAAACACACTACAAACTATGCAACATCTCACTCACAACCACTCACTCTTTTCCTCCTATACCATACTTGAACCCAAAAACATAAAGGTGTTATCTTGATCTCCCCCTCACATGGTCCATGTAGCTTTCTTTAATAGGAAAAAAGAATCCCAAATGGGTTGAGGTATTTTTGGAGGAAGGTAGGGAATGATCCCTGTAGGATAGTAGGTTGAGTTCCATCTTTCCCAAGTAGTTAGAATCATCCTCCAAGAGATATTTCACCTAGAAGATTCCCGAAACTTTTATTTTTTGACCATTTTTGGACTGCTGACGCTCTTTGCAAGAGGTGTAGGAGTGTCGATGCTTCTTGTGGTCATATGGTAGGCACCACTGATGACTTATGATAGTGGAAAAGAGGTGTCAGGCCATTCTGGGCCCCTGTGCTACGAAGCAAGGTGTGTCAGACTGCCTAGGATTGAGAAATAAGGCCCCATAAAGATGTTTTGACCAGGAAATTCAAAGGATTTGAGCATTAGGACATTTTTTGGGTGAAAAAATTGTATAATAATAAAGGATTGGAGATTTTAGTGTGGATGTATCCCATCTTGGGTGAACCATGTTATTGTTAGAAAAAAAAGATCATAGAGCAATAACAATTAAACAATTAAACAAGATGCAAATATTAAACACATTACAAGATAAACATGAATATAATGTGGTTCACACAAGATGGGATACATCCAAAAATAAATTTCCAGTCCTTTATTATTATACCATCCAAAAAAATGAAGGGATACAACCCAGAGTGACCCCACTACACTTCCTCTTCACTCTCTCATAGTCTCTCACATAATCATAGAGATTTTTTTACAATGCTACAATACAATACACAACTGTATTACAATGCTTTCCTTTTATAGGTTAATTACCATGGGAAAATACCACGAGTCACCCATTACCATGGTCCTGTAAACTATTGGCCAAAAAAATTTCTTTTGGGGGATTTTCCCCTAACCCCACTTTCTCAAGGGTGTTTCCCTTGAACTCCTTTTCTTAGGGTCACTGCCCCTGAACCCCCATCGAGGGCCCACTTCCCCTGGATCATGAAAGATTGGATCATTAGTTAGTCTTTCCAAGTATAGAATGTTGATACTATCCATGAATGGTATACTATAGTAGGATATGAGGTAGAGGTCCCAATAATGGTGTTGGTCATGGATGCGATAGTGAAATTATCACCAATGATTCCTCCACTAAAAGGGGGAATTCTTCTTCCACCATAAGTGAGAACGCTAGTAGTAGGATTCCCCATGGAAGTGGGAATAGCACAACCATGGAAGCGAAAATGTGAGGAGGTGAAGGTGATATGGACTGTAAGGTTTTAGAACTGGATGACTCATAAGAGTGATCTAGTGATCATGAAATGTGTAGAACTGAATACAACTCACAGATCCAATAATGTGTCCTAATAAATGATATAGATGGGTTTGTCACCAAAGTCTATGAAAGTACCTCAAGGGAGCAATAATTATGGGATATGATATGACCATTCCAACAATGTGGGTCTAACACAAGTTTAATGTAAATAATTTTAAAATCATGTAATATTTTCTCTATAAATGGAAACAAATCAAATAACAAGTGCAACATGGGTGAAATAAGTGATGTAATCTATGAAATAGAAGAAAAAATGAAAAAAATACCCTAGAAAAATAAAATACTCACTATACCTACGAGAGATCAAGATAAACAAAGTAAAGATGAAAAATAAATATATCTCAAACCTTTCCTCTAGTGGGGACATCAATCCCATCCAAAAAAAGAAGTGTAAGGACGAGTCAGATATTCCAATTACCAGACATAAAATAGGGGCATAAATCCTATACAGTAAAAATGAGTGAAGATCTAGTGGAATAATTACAGAGAAGGCCTAAGACGATGGTTATATCCTCTAGGAAGATCCCGTCTAAGGCGATCACTTCTGGGTAAGATACCTAAATATAATGGCTACTACTACCTTGTTTATGGACATGGCAGATGTGTTACATGTAGATTTATCTTGAAAGTAGTGATCTACATGATAGTCAGTCTTGAATGGTGAAGCTACACCACTCAGCTAGCTAGTCAAAGTCTCTCCATGTACCGCCATGAAAGGATGTGCCAACCTACAAATTGAACTAAAGCATATCTAACAATACTACAGAATTTTGGTTCCCTAGAAAGTAAACCACTATGTCTCGATCATATGGTGACTAGGAGGAATTTTTTGGATGCCTATCCCCAAAGTCCTAACCTATCCACAAAATTATTTTTTTCATTGAAGTGAGTAAATTAATGTCTTTAGATTAGGGTTGATTTTTAGGATCCACTTGGGGTCATGAACCAAGCGATAATTTGAATTAAGGTGTGAGTGTGTGTGCACAAGTGGTGTGAAAAAATATCAATTGTAAATGATAAGGAAATGTAAATGATTGTATAATGATGAAAAAATGAGACAAGAAAATCTCATTACTAAACTTGAATGATATTTTTCTTGAAATAAATCTATAATATCTCTATGTAAATGATCACAATCAATACACTCACAAATATAAGGATGCACACAACAATCATACTTAATCAAAGGTGTGTATCTGTAAAGAAAAGAGGAAGGGATCCAAACTAGAAAATTACATTACTTTAAAAAAACCTAGAAACCAACCATCAAGTAGATTCAGTAATCAAACATCTTGAAAAATGAAGAAAAATGTAGTTGCAAACAAATACAAAAAGAACCCTAATGGCAGTAAGTACTAAGATATATGGATCATTTATTCGCTTACAATGTTTGAAAAGAGAAGTAAATGACCACTACAGTAAGGAATAATGATGAAAATAGTAAAGAATAAACTATGAACATACTCATAACAAAAAACTAAAACAACTTGGGGAAAGACAAAGAAAAACTGGTTGCAAATTGCTAAAAAATAGGGTTTTTAGAATAGGTCACATTTATCGACAGAAAAGGTGTGACCCAAGTCATGCGTTTTATCCAAATAGGTGTGACGCAGACCTAAAACTTCCAAAAATGGAAAATCAACTTTTGGTTGGGAAGGGAAAATGTTTGTTTTCGACCAAGAAACTTACCAGTGACTCGAACAAAAGAATATAAAGAATAAATACAGGGTAAAAACGAGAAGTTGCTATATAATTTTTTGAGAATCAGTCACACTAAAATTCAAGATCATCACAATGACAACAACATCAAAAATGTAAAAACTTGCATTGATGTTCCTTGCATTGTCCTCTTCAAAAGGGAAGTTTTAGTTTGTATTATAAGAGTCACATTTGAAAGAAAATGGGAGGACACAAACATGTGTCAATAAGGAACCATTTTTTAAACATATGTTAAATTTCGAAAAATAATAAAAAATAGTGTTTAGGTCTGAAAAAACTCAACATATAGTCTATTGCAAAGTACAATCAGTGTAAATTATGAACGTACATTTGGTTGCCGTAAAATGAATAACCATCTCTAAAAAAAAAGAAGGGCACATAGGTTTATTCATTATCCAAACCTAAAAATTTAAAGTATATGTCGTTGGTGCCCATCAAAATTGTCCTACTATATGTCCATTGAAAAAATTCAAAAAAATGAGTATGAATCTAATACTATTCTCTAAACCTCTTGTGTTTACGTCCAGGTGAAATTCCTAAGGGGTGTATGGGTGTGAAAGGGTTTAAATTGAAAAACATAAAATTTGCAATTTTTTGTCAAAAAACAGGAAAAAAGTGTATACCAACTTTGTTTTTTCACTCTACAACTAGATCAAACCAGAAATCATTAAAAAAGTATTTAAAACTAGATTTGACACAATTGAAGGGGGATTATAGATCCTCTCCAGTATGGTTTCCAAAATCTGTTGTGTGAAAATTGGTACACAGACACGCAAAAGGGAACATACTAAGGGGGTTTCTATCCTCATTAAAGATTCCAAATAAAAGATACAAATAATAAGAAATAAAAAATAGAACTAAACTATAAACATTAGCACATTATTCACTCAATATCACACATGCAGAGATAATATGTAAACAATTAAATAATGTTTTATATTTACAGGTAAATAATGCAATAAACAATAATAATCTTAGTGGAGCAAATAGGAAAGAGGCCCCTATAGATTTCCAATGGAAGGCCCATTTCTCTCCTCTTTGATCTCGCAAATTCTATCCACCTGTCACTATGACGATATCCTGTAGGTGAATTAGAATAAAGAATACAGATTGCTCCTAATTTAGAAAAATTTTAGACATCATACAACTTGAGTGAAAGATGGGAATTATGTGATGAATGAGAAACCTTGAGGGATTTTTGTAGGCACAATATTGGTCAAAATATGGATATCGATTTATTTTTTATACCTAGATCCATTACATAATTTGAGTCACGTCATGGTTCATGTTAACTTTCCCTTATTTTATTATGAACAAGGCATGGATTGCTAAAAATCCATTTGGGACCACATTGCACTTTTCAGGGGAAATTGTCTGACTTAGGTAGTTGATTTTGAGAAAAAAAGACGTGAGTTTAGGAAAATAGGTGCGACCTTCTTCTAAGGTGATCTATTATGGGTTTGAATTTCATTTTCTACTTTATTCACATTGTCAAGGTAGTGTTGATGGAATGGGGTGGAAAAAGTGGTGTTGATGATGTAGAATGATGATTTGTATAGATAGCGAATATGATGACATGGTAGGTGATAAAATTTGGTGGTTAAAAATAATCACTGACATATCTTAATACATCTATTATATGACTAAGTGCTACAATTATAGGTGGGACACTAGGAATCCTCCTCTCTCCCATATAATCCCATAATGAAGTATATGTACTCCTCTATGGGTTCAAACCAAAAATAGGGCCCCACCCTAAAATCCTATCATTTATAATCCCAGTAATGGACCAACTACATCAATAATGGATAACACATATAACACTGAATCTTAGATGCAAACGGCTAAATCAATCCAAAAGGCATAAACATAAAACAATACAATAGTAAAACAAAATGAGAAACAATATTCAAGAAACAAAAACATAAACAAATTAACACATATTCAAGGCGAAAAGAAGTAAGAAAAATGATAAACCTTTAATAAGTAACCTAAAAAAGTAAACTTTAACTTCAATCTTATTATCTAACCATCTCAGTCAAAACATAATTCAAACATTAAATAAACAAAACTAAAAACAATATCAAAACACATTAAAAACACTAAAAACAAAACTATGGGATCAATGACAGACTGAACTATGGGTCTGAAAGGGGTGGCTAAATAACAGACTGAACAGGCTATCTGAATGACAGTATGCATAGTTAAAATAATAAAAACTAAGCTAAATGAGTTAATCTTTAGCTGAATTCATTCAGATGTAAATCCAATGCATAGAGGCAATAAGTAAACCTACTTATTGAGCAAATTTAACAGTTAAATAAAATTAAACAAACTCATAAGCATAAGCTTAAAGAAACCATTGCATGTTGATAAAATGAAATGTAAATTGCATAAACTGATAATTTGTAACAGAAATGAAATAAAAAGAACTGAGTCTATTTAATTTGATAAAAAGCAATCTATTTTATCTAGCTTGCAAATAAACTAAACAATAAGCTGGAAATGAAATGAATGAAAACAAAACTGAAAGCAAACTATGCACACAATTAACTATCTAATTAAGAAATAAAATTGCATTACAGAAATAATAAAACAAACTGTAAATTAAACTAGTTACAACAGAAAATATGAAAGAAATAAACAAGAAAAGAAACCTCTCGTTGATGAGGGGCCCTCTCAGCAATCAAGGGTGGTGCCTGGAAAACTTCTACTCAAACACAATCTTCAACAGCAACACATACAGCTCTTTATTCAAACGATGGAACAAAAATATAGTGTGCTTAAGAACAAATCAAAGCATTAAATGATAACACTGTGAACTAATTCTTCTTGGCTAACCTAACTCGTACACAGAGCCTGCTATATATAATAGTTTACAGAGATGAGAAAGTCGACCCTTTAGCGGTCGACTGCTCTCCAAATTTAGTCAGTCATAAAGGCACACAACCAATCGTAGGCAAATGCACAGGAATCCTCCCTTCTTCAGCACAATTCTGGTATTCTTTACTGGACAACGTACGCACATGATCCTCTTCATTGTGAACAGTCTTCATATGTCACACACAGATCCTTCCTTAGCACAGCAAGTGGGATGGTATTGGATAGAGGATAACGTACTGGAAAATCTTCTAGAGCGTAGGTTAGATGCATCAACCCAATTCGTGGATTGTTGATGTGGTGGAAAACGAAGGAGGCTGTAGGCTGGAAAATTATCCAGAAGCGAGCTTCATCACCCAGACATGTGGACAATGGGACATTTGTAGGTTGTTTCACGTTTTAATGCCTGAAATTAATTCTCAGCAGCACACAGTCTAGTTAACAATCTGGATGAAGAACTGAAAGGAGATATGGACCATGATATGGATATGTTGGGCATCAATCTAGGGTAAACAAAGTGTCTGTTTGCTGGCATGCTTCAGGACTACAGTTTACAGCAACACGTTTCAACATCTGGCAAACTACCAATGAGTTTCGCGCAATGGGATTGATGACAAGCTAGACGTCAAGTTGGACGTGTTGTGTGCAAGGAAAGATGCAGTAGAGGAAATTTCAACTCAAAATGGGCCTCCTAAGGAAAATTAATAAAATAATAGTTAAAATAATAAAATAATATTTATTAATTTTGGAGGAAGAAAAGAAAAAACTACTTTTTTGTTTGTATTTTGAATGTATCTCCCTGTGTTTTTACTCAAATTTTGATTGGGAGAGCTCGTTGGATGTGGAATTAAATTCCACATCTAACCAGTACCCACTTGGAATACTTTTGATGGGCCTCACTACCCCCCAAAAAAGAAATACCTGAAAAAATGTGATGATGATATCATCATCACATTTTTTTAGGTATTTCTTGTTTTTGGGGTAGCAGGGCCCATTAAAAGTATGCCAAGTGGGTACTCGTTGGATGTGGAATTTAATTCTGCATCCAATGAGCTCTCTCGATCAAAATTTGAGTAAAAACACAGGGAGATATGTCCAAAACACGAACAAAAAAAGTAGTTTTTTTTATGATACATATCCCTAAATTTATATTAAAAATTTGTTTAAGAGGTGCTCCCTTTTTTAATTTTAAATCATTTTGATTGGCTAATACATGATGACATGGAATTTGTATTATTTTTGGAAGGCCCATTTTGAATTAAAATTTCCTCTAATGAATGCATTCTGTTTATTAATTTGACCCAAAAATATTATAAAATATGCAAACAAATATACAAATCAATTAATACATCAAATGCCCTTTAATAATGTCATTTTTAATTATTAAAACCATAAAACGACAATAATAAAAGGATTTTATATAAACCTTAAATACACTCATACTTGAGGCTGAATAATGATCTGTGTGACATAAAATATGGAAAAGATAATAAAACATGCGTTTAAATGAGTAATTTAACTGCCAAGAACAATAACAAATCTAGGATCAACATTCCCCCAAACCAGAGAAATGCCAGGTCCCACTGAGCAAAAAGAAAAAAAAACAATTTAGGAAGAAGGTGAACTAGCAGCTGCCTTCGACTTGGCAGATGAAGAAGGTAATTTAAGCTTCACTCTTTTAACCTGTAACTTAAAAATAACATTTCTTTCATGTCAAACATTGTATGAAAGTTAAAATGAATTTATTGGTTTTTTCAACATTCTTAATTTAACAGTTCTCATGTTCAAAATAATTTTTTCATTTATAAGGTTTGAAATTAGTTCAACCATGTCCAAAGTTTTTACTTTGGATAGGTTGAACATGTAACACAAAAACATAAATCACATTTTGAATAACAAAAAGATTGATCATTTTCATGCATGATTGGGTAAGAAGATAGGATTATTGAAAGAAAAATGGAAGCAAAAACTATTTGCCTAAAAACAAAATTTGGTTAGCATATTTTAATCATCACCATTTTTATTCAGATCACTATTTTATATTTCATTTGGACCTTCATTCGATCCTTCACATAGTCTTCCATATTGAATTTTCCTGTAAAAATATGCTTCAGGCTATAACCAAATTCCATTGTTTACATTCCTGAAAATACTTATCATTTGTTAGAAATAAATAGATTTGTCATAAATAATGAAAAAAATCTAATTTTTCCAACTAATTTTTCCAAATCCATCTTCCCCCAAACTAAAGAGATGGCGTGTCCTCAAGTCATACAGAGAGAAGAATTTGATTGTTCTAGAAAAATAGAAAGTAAAGTATTCTATCATGTTGTTTATTATTTATAAGAAAAACTAACGAGTAAATGGAAATGATTCAGAGATGTAGATTCATGAAAAATAGAACAATGCTTAGAAAGACCACTTAAATGAGAATAATATAATCAAAAGAAGACCATAGGGAAAAACTAGCCATCCATGCCTCATTGTAAAGATATCTTGTCATCATAACATATTTTAAGTGTACCCTGTAGTGTGTGATATTTACAACTATGGGTCTTATTTCTAAGATAATGACATCTTAGATATATGCGAAATTAGACGGTAGGGGAAAAGTCCAACTTACAACCATTCTCAAATGATATTATAAACAATTGGCCATGAAATTTTTTTTGGAAGAATTTTCTTTATATTAACACTATTTTAAGAACTATGTGCATAGTGGTGTATTAACCAGATCTCTTTTACCTGATATTTCCCCGTTTCCAGTAGGCCCGTTCAGTACCCCGACGGGTTTATCTTGGTACCATGCATAGCCCCACTACTAGTGAGCCTGTTCAGCACCCCGATGGGTTTAATTGAATTTATTGAACTTCATGTTGTAAGTTTTTACTTAGCATTGACCCACTGCCAGTAGGCTTGTTCAATACCCCGGTGGGTTTTTCTTGTATAATGATATTAAATATATGGAATCCGATTGGTACTAGACCATGTTAAATCCTGCTAAACACATAATTCATTTTTTTCTTTTTTAAAATAAATAATTTTATAATAGCCTCACCATAAATGATGTCAAAAGAGAATAATTGAAATTTGTTCTTTAACCTAACAATCCTTGTTTAAAAATTAAAGTTCCCCACAGACAAAAAATCCACTTACTTTAGAGTTATCACCAAAATACTCAAGAGACAAGTTTTGATAACAAGTATAGGATAAACTAGTAATCCATAGGTGAAAAATAAGGTTGTGAAAAATATGATAATGAAAGTGGGTCTTATGAAGCAACTATTTAAAAGAATAATCAGAAATATACATGTCTGAATCAAGATACCAAAAATTATATGAATCATAGAAGAACTGGTTAAGTATGATATACAAAGGTTATCAGTATAAGCTGCAAATTTCAAAAGTACACCAAGAAAGGTTAAAATACCTGATGAGTATTTAACATACTTCCCTTGTCCAAGTAATATTCCATTAGATGCTCATAGAGATAATATACTTGTAATCAAACTGCAAAACCACTTGTTAGATGATTCAATTTATTCATAAGGACATAAAAGAAAAAGAGCCTTGTGTAAACAACCTATTAGAAATTACTCTTATGTATTCAAAGAAACAAGTACATATTTACATATCTACAAGTGATAATAACCCAAAATATTTTTTCAAGTATCAAGAAGAGGAAGAATATCTTCCCCTTCAACTAATTCCATTTCATTTTGCTGCAAAAATTCTGTATAAAATCCTATTTAGATGTCAGTTGATGATAAATTCTGAGTCTATGTCCATTTACTACAAAGGAAACTTCTGAGCCATCAATTGTTTAAATTTTTACTGACCCATTATCAAAAGCTGTAACTAGTTCGTATGGACCCATCCAACGGGCAGTTAATTTCCCTTTAAAATGTTTAAACCATGAATTGAATAGTAGTTCCCAATCTCTAGTATTAAATTGTTTTTTCTTAATAAATTTATCATGCCATGTTTTTCGTTGATTCTGTATTAACATCGTTCTTTGGAGTGCATCTTGTCTAATTTCATCTAACTCATTAATCTGTAATATTCGTTGTTTTTTTGCTTCATCTAAATTCATGCCTAATTGTGTTGTGATATGAAAGGTTTTGACTGGAAATTCAATAGGTAAAAGGACTTGTTTTCCATACACTAACTCGTAGGAGGTATGTTCGATAGTGTTTCTCCATGTTATCTTATAGGCCCATAAAGCCTCAAGGAGTCTATCTGCCCAACCCTTATGATGTAAGTGAATGGTCTTAGTTAAAATAGCTTCTAATACTTTATTAGTTGATTCTACCTGACCATTAGCCTAAGGGTGATAAGGTGAAGATTTGCAATTTCGAATGCCATATTTCGTAGTAAGTTCTTTCATTAATTTAGAAGCAAATTGAGTACCTTGATCTGTGACAATTTCTCTAGGTACACCAAACCAGGTGAATATTTCTTCATATATGAATTCTACCACTGATTTATTTGTGACTCTAAATAAAGCTTTAGCTTCTACCCATTTGGTGACATAGTCTATGCAAACTAAGATATATTTATTTTTATGAGATATGGGAGAAATCAGTCCTACAAAATCAAGAGCCCATTTCTCAAAAGTTTCAATCGTGACTTGTGGTTGTAAAGGCATTTGATCGGATGACGTAGGTCTACCTATTCTTTGGAAACTATCACATCCTTTAACATATTTGGAAGCGTCCTTAAAAATGCTTGGCCAATAATAACCAGAATGTAATAATTTGTATGTCGTCCTCTTATCAGAAAAATTTCCTCCACATGGTCCATCATGGAATGCATGGAGGATGTCTTGCATTTCATCCTCTCACACGCATCGTCGAATAATAAGATCTGGACCAGTGCAGAAGAGATTGTTATCAACCCAAGAATAATTGGAACTCTGAACTATAATATGACGCTTCTCATGTGGAAACAAATGGTTTGGTATTTTCCTAGTTTCTAAATAATTGGAAATATCTACGAACCAAGGGGTTTGAACAGATACAATAGATAGATGTTCATTAGGAAAAGTGTCCTCAATTGGTTTAGTACCATCTTTATGTTGAATACAAGAAAGGAAATATGCTGCAATATTTTCTTTAGCAGGTTGGTCAATGACGATAATGTTAAATTCTTGCAATAAAAGAAGCCACAGGGTCACTCTACTAGTCGTGATTGATTTATTCATTAAAAATCTAATGGTGGAGTAATCGGTATGCACAAACACTTCATAACCTGTGATGTAATGACAAAAATTCTTAATAGAATAAACTACTGCCAAAAATTCTTTTTCAGTAACAGTATAATTTAATTCGGCAGGAGTCAAATTTTTACTAATAACATAAATGGAATAAGGTGCTTGTCCCTCTTTTTGGCCGAGGAATCCTCCTATGGTCGTATCAGAGGCATTGGTAGATATGTGAAAATGAAGGGACCAATTGGGCCCCCTAAGTATTGGTGCCATCGATAATTTAGCTTTTAGAATTTCAAAAGCATTTTGACAAGATTCTATCCACTAGAATTCTACATCCTTTGTAAGAAACTTATACATTGGTGCAGCTATTTTATTGAAATTTTCAATAAAACGATGGTGACAGCCTGCATGACCAAGAAATATTCTTACCACTTTCTGAGTTTTGGAAGAGGGAAGGCCAACAATTACTTCGATCTTAGCAGGATCTACCTTAATTCCTTGGGAAGAAACATGGTGTCCTAAAACCATACCTTCTGATAGTAACATTTTACATTTCTCATGACCGAGGGAGAGATTCATTTCTTGACATCAGATCAAGACCTTCTCTAGGTTGTCAAGGGATTCTTGAAAAGTATTACCATAGGCCATAAATTCATCCATGCATACCTCGACATAGTTATGTATAAGATTGGAAAATATTCCTAATACTGCTTGCTGGAAAGTGGCAGGTGCATTACATAAGCCAAATGGAAAAACTTGATAAGCATATGTTCCCCAAGGGCATGTAAAGGTGGTTTTATCTTGATCTTTCAGTTCTATTAAAATCTGGTTGTAACCACTATATCCATCAAGAAAGGAAAAATACTGCTTACCTGATAGAGTATCTAATACTTGATCAATAAAAGGTAAAGGAAAGTAGTCTTTAAGTGTAGCTTTGTTTAGCTCCCTAAAATCAACAAAAATACACCATTTCCATGTAAGTTTCTTTGGGACTAATACTAAAGGATATACCCATTTACTATCAGAGATAGGATAGATGAAACCAACAGTGAGGATTTTTTGTAATTGTTGTTTTACTATATCCTTTAGAGTAGGATTCATCCTCCTCTATGGCTGCCTTACAAGTGACATGCTTCAATCCATATAAATATGGTGAATATAGGTATCAGGGTGTATACCCTTCATATTGGTGTATTCCCATGCAAATGCTCCAACTTGTTTCTTAAGAACTTTAAGCAGCTATGATTGTTGGTTATGACTTAATCCTGCATTTATATGTAAAAAAATTTAAGGTCCAACCTCACAAGGTATGGTATATGGTCCTATGTGCTCTTCAATTATGAAAACATGAGGTGTTTCCATAAACATGGAAAGAGCCATATTCTCTTGAAACTTATCTCCAAAAATATGACCGAGTTGAGAAAATGATTGAGGGAAATATGTACAGGTTGTTGAAGAAACAAATTGGTTTAATACATTCTCAGTGGTCTTCTCCTGAAGTGCCCAAGAGAAATCACTAGGAAGAGAGAGATCATCAAAGTATTCATCCCCAAAAGAATAGTTTAACCACCATGAATTTTCAGTTATTGGTTGTGCTGGGGGGTATAAAATAAATCTTTGTGTGGAAAACCCATTGGAAATAGTCATCTCTCCATCTCTACATCCTATAAAAGCATCTGCGGTAGCTAACCGTGGTCTTCCCAAAATAATAGGAGGTCCTTTGGAAGGATCCTTTGATTCTACGACCATAAAGTTGACAGGGTATTGCCATCAGGATACTGATACAACAATGTCATCTTGGACTCTAGCGGGTTTTACCGTAGTGCGGTCTGCTAGTTCTAGGATGGAAGGAGTAGGTCGAAGAAATTGTCCCAACTGTAAAGCTTCTAAAACTACAGTGGTCATCATGTTAATGGAGGATCCTAAATTGATTAATGTATTCTCTATGGTAGTGGTGTTTATAATTAAATTCACTACTGGGGCTCCTGGATTTGTGTATTTTTCAATGCGAGACTGACATGTCATACATTCAGACATCTCTCTTATAACATGAATTGTAAGAGGGTTCTTTTGCTTCTTTCCTGGGTGTTTAATACATTGCTCCTTTATTACCTTACTATAGATTGGTATATATTTGATAGATTATAATAGAGGGATTTTAATATAGATATTCTTTAATTCATTCAAAATGTTATACTCTAGATGAACTACAAGTTTTTCTATTACTAGTCTTTCTAGAAATAGAGGAACTCTTTGCTCCTGAATAGTTTCTAGTGGAGGATGGGTGTGTACTGGAACCTTTGGAATGTTCACATCCTCAAAAATAGCATCATTCACGGGTTCACTTGAATCTTCTTCTTCTTCATTTAGTTCTTGAGTGATGATTGATGACTTGGGTTTATTATTCACAACTCTTCCCGATCGTAATTGAATTTCATGTACAGGTACAGTAGAAATAAGGTATGATGGAAGAGTTTGCAAGTCAATGCTATTAAGAGCTTGAGTTGGTTTATTATTAGGGTTAGGTATCAGTTGTGTAGGTAATAATGTTGGTCTAGGAGGATTTTCATTGTGAAAGTGATGAGGTTGTTGTGTGATAAAAGGAACTGGAGGTACAAATCCAAGAGACATTTGCTGGAAATTTGTTTGATTCTGAGGATAAGAATGATTGGGTGCAGGGACAAGTTGTGGCTGAGGATATGGTTGTCCTCTCCATCCTTGTGAACAATATTGTTGTTGTGGGAATTGAGGAGGAGGGTACTGAGGTGGCCAATTCTTCCAACTTGAATTGTTCCATTGTTGAGGTAGTTGATACGGAGGATAATAGAGTGGAGGTTGTGGTGGAAAGTTTAGATATGCTGGTTGGTCTCATTAGAGGAAATTTGAGGTCTAAAATGGGCCTCCTAAGGAAAATAATAAAATATTAGTTAAAATAATAAAATAATAGTTATTATTTTTGGAGGAAGAATGAAAAAACCTACTTTTTTGTTCGTATTTTCGACATATCTCCCTGTGGTTTTACTCAAATTCTGAGCGGGAGAGCTCGTTGGATGTAGAATTTAATTTTACATCCAACAAGTACCCGCACTGCATACTTTTTATGAACCGTGCTACCACAAAAATAAGAAATACATGAAAAAATGTGATGATGATTTCATAATCACGTTTTTCAGGTATTTCTTATTTTTGGGGTAGTGTGATCCTACAAAAGTATGCAATGTGGGTACTTGTTGGATGCGGAATTAAATTACACATCCAAGAAGCTCTCCCACTCAGAATTTGAGTAAAAATACAGAGAGATATGTCAAAAATATGAACAAAAAAGTAGTTTTCTTTTATGACAAATATGTCAATTCAACCATTATGGTTGACTCATTTTATTGAAATTCTATTGCTTCCTGAATTCCAACTCACAAAATTTATTGTTGGCACGTTTTCTTATAATTCCCATTTTAGACCCCAAATTTCCTCTAATGCTAGGTTTCCAAGGAGGCCTCCTAAATGTTTCAACTACATCCCCACTCTTATAGATGGCTTGCAACCTAGGCAAGGATGGGAAGTTATGTGTTGGATGATCTTCTGTACAGATGTGACATACAGAGATGTTGTTTAATAGGCATTCCGTTTGGGGATGTTTAGTTCTACATCTTGGACAAAAGATACTCATTGCTGCTCATTCTTCATCCTACTACCTTCTTAGCTTGTAAAGCATCTATTTGAGAACCCATTGCTCCTAAGATATCAGTTTTGAAATTCTCCAACATGTTTCCTAACTCTACTCTTGTAACTCTACCTGAACTAGGAACATTTCCTCTTACATTTCTACTAAAATGATCTGGAAATTTTTTCGTAACTTTCCCCCTACTCCTAGAATAATTTTTACACATCTCACCAATTTGTGCAAAAGTTTTATGAGAAATATCACCAGCTGCCATGAGATTAAGACTTTCTAACAAGTCCTCAGATATCCTATTAAGGAAAAGTTTATATACTGCATCTTCTCATAGGTCATTATATTTAGACTTATGTAATGTATAAATGAACCTTTTGAGATAATCCTCCATGCTCTCGTCTTCAAGTTGTTGAATATTGAATATATCATGTTGAGAGTCCTTGGGTTTTCAATATTCTTAATATTTTCACAAAAATTAATTGTTCATATCATCCCAAGTCCTGATAGTGAATTCTCCTAATCCCATGAACCATCTCAAGGAAGAATATTTTAGTGTAGTTGCAAAGAGTTTTAGTTTGTGAGCATCTTGTAGATAATTGTAACCCCTACGAAGGATATTGAACTCGAACATGAATGTGTTTGGGTCCTCATTACTTTTTCCATAGAAAGTAGGTAAGGAGGAAGGAGGGATGTTTTTCATAGTTACATCCTACATTGTATCTAAAATAGGGAACCTGAAGGTAGCCTCAGTTCAATTCTCCCCTTCTCCTTCTTCATTTCTAACTTCATCATGATATTTATTTTCTCCCCGCTTCTCCATATAAGTTGGATTCTTAACGTAAATATACTTAGGAGGCTCCTTTCGAGGTGATAATGGAGCGTCCTAAAATTATTTCTCAGGAGAGATCTTCCTCTCATCAACTGTGTTTTTATTGAATCCTTGAGGGATAGTAGGTTCTACTGTAGAATTTTCAATTTGCGAGATGATTGGATCTATTGAGGTTCCAAAGAGAGCTTTTACTTGAGAAAGATCAACAAAGTCAACAAAATTCGGATCTCCTACTAGCGAAAAAGTTGCGTTAATTGGATTCGAAAGTAGTGGAGGGTTGGAGGTTTCTAATGGATGAGCCTCTTGAAATTCCTCAGGAATGGGGTCCTTAGGAACTTCTACCAAGGTTCCTTCTCCTTTTATGGCTTCCCCAGTAATATATTTTAAAAGATACTCCTTACATTTCATGGTAGAACTACTTCCTATAGGCGTCTTTCGATACCTTTCTGGTGAGTTAGCAGTTGGGGAAATATGTCCCCTATGGTAGTTAGTAGGGACTTCAATAAGTTTTTTGGTCTCAATAAATCTACCCTGAGGATCTCTAAGTCTGCTCATGAAAAAACTTTAAACTAAAGAAAACCTATGCTACTACTATTGCTGGATTTGGGGGTGCCCGTTATAACCGATGTGCGGGTTCTTACCTCTCGTCTTACTGGTCCCCCGCTACCAACCTATTACTAAACTTCATAAAGAATTTTACTCTATCTTACAGAACAACTCCCTGACAACAGCGCCAAAAGTGTTTGGGTGTTATAATGTCTAAATTAATTCACATATTATTTAATTATCAACCGAGGTTGGTAAGCTTAGAGTTGACACAAAATATATGCGAAGGCGGAGGGGTTCTTATGGTGTCATGGAAATATTTTAACAAACAAAAGATCGAAAGATATTTCAAAATGAAAAAACAAGTCAAATTTCTAAGAATGCAATTATTAAGGTAATTAAACTGAGACAGAATAATAAACTAAACAATTGATAATTTATTTTATAACTTTAAACTGAAATACAATCAATAATTAACTATTCAAATGGGAAACTAGGGTGCAAAGAAGACTTAACTTATAAGCAAGTAGAAAACTTAATAAGAGAAATATCTTTAGGTTCTTTCCTACAAGTTCTTTCAACAATAACACAATGTAAAAGAGACAACCTAAAAACATACTAAGGATAACACATATAACACTGAATCTCACATGAAAATGGATAAATCAATCCAAAAGGAATAAACACAAAACAATACAAGAGTAAAGCAAAATCAGAAACAAAAACATAAACAACTTAACACATATTCAAGGCAAAAAGAAGTAAGGAAAATGATAAACCGTTAATAAATAACCTAAAACAATTAAACTTTAACTTCAATGTTATTATCCAACCATCTCAGTCAAAACATAATTCAAACATTAAAGAAACAGAACTGAAAACAATCTCAAAACACATGAAAAACACTAAAGATGAAACGGTGGGATGAATGACAGACTGAACTGTGGGTCTGAAAGGGGTGGCTCAATAACAGACTGAACAGATTGTCCGAATGATAGTCTGCACAGTTAAAATAATAAAAAATCACCTAAATGAGCTAATCTTCAGCTGAATTCATGCAGATGTAAATCTAATGCATAGAGGCAATAAGTAAACCTACTTATTGAGCAAATTTAAGAGTGAAATAGACTTAAACAAATTCATAAGCCTAAGCATAAAGAAACCATTGCATGTTAATAAACTGAAATGTAAATTGCAAAAAATGATAATTTATAACAGAAATGAAATAAATAGAACTGAGTCTATTAAATTTGATAAAAAGAAATCTATTTTATCTAACTTGCAAATAAACTAAACAATAAATTGGAAATGAAATGACTGAAAACAAAGCTGAAAGCAAACTATGCGCGCAGTTAACTATCTAATTGAGAAATAAAATTGCATTACAGAAATAATAAAACAAACTATAAATTAAACTAGCTACAATATAAAAGATGAAAGAAATAAACAAGAAAAGAAAACTCTGGTTGATGAGGGGCCCTTTCAGTAATTAGGGGTGGTTCTTGGCTAAATTCTACTCAAACAAAGTCTTCAACAGCAACACATACAACTCTTTATTCAAATGATGGAATAGAAATACAGTGTGGTTAAGAATACATCAAAGCATGAACTGATAACACTGCGAACTAATTCTTCTTGGATAACCTAGCTCTCACACAGAGGCTGCTATATATAATAGTTTACAGAGATGAGAAATTCAACCTTTTAGTGGTCGACTGCTCTCTAAATTTAGTCAATCATAAAGGAACATAACAGATCGTCCTCCCTTCTTCAGCGCGGAATTAAAAACATTTTTTTAAATATAGAACTTTTGGTACTTTGTATATCAGTATGAACTGGAGCATCTATATATAAGCAAATCACCGATCAAAAACACTTTTTTATTAATATAATTGAACATGTTTATTTTTAAGACTATTATAGTTGATTTTACCACACTTGGTAGATCACATCTTTATGGCCTTCCATGTCCCTCTGCAAACTCCCTAGACCCCCCTCGCTCAAATTATACTTTGATGTCCCAAGAAAGTCCCCAAAACACGCCCCTTTATGTGTATACATGAATTTTAAAGCAATATCTGCATGTACATGTAGCTTTTGAGCCAATACGTGCGTTCATCAAGAAATGTGCATGAAGAAAAAAAAATTTAGAGTTTTCCTCATAGAGTCCCGAATAACTTGACTCTTGGCCTTCCATATTCCTTGAGAACGCTCGGACTCAACCCTCCATTGCCCATTTGGAGGAATATATACTGAGCCTCATGGATGCATTGAAGGGGAGGATTTGGATAACAAGGAAACTATAGTTCATTGTTTCCTCCCTTATTTATGCTTGAGTCTGCATCCCTTTGTACCTTTGGAGCACATAGTGCTACTCTTCCAAAGCTTTCTTTTTATTTGTAATATTTCCATTGTGATGGAGGATTGAAGTTCTAGATGCCTAGGTGGAGTACTTAGTTTCTTCGGTTCGAAGAAGTCCCGACAGAGTTTGTCACTGTTCTATCTATGTTTTATTAATAGAAATATCCATTTCCTGTCCAATACATGTGCATAAATATGAATATTTTATCCATGGATGTAGTTATTTTTATTATACATGATGGTTTATATATGTTATAGTAGGCCTAACACTTTCATATATAGTATTCATGTCTTGTTTGTTGTTGTTGATAGCAAATTGTTAATACAAGCGTGTTGGAAAATCTCAACGGGGATCTCTATCAACTGTCCAGAATAAGGTACGCTTCATATCCCTTAGTGTTATATGTCTTTATTTCTCTTGCATATTGGAATGAATTTATTTCTGGTGTCATTGAGTATGTTGTGGTATATCCCAAGCCGTAGGAATTTTATCTCCGTAACAGAATTGGTGACTCTGTTGGGGAGGTTCCTTGTTTTTTCTTTGGGGATTGGGTGCACAATGTGCTTGAACTGCTCTCTGTTCTCTGATTATTTGTGTTGGGTATAGAAGTATGTTATCCCTTTAGTGTCCTATTGAAGTAATTTTGATCTTAGATTATCCCCCTCTTTCTTCATGTACGTGAGTTTCTGCTTCACAACTACATATACACGTGGGTTTCTCCTTAATGACCCATATAAATGCAGGTTTTCTGCATACAGTCATGTATGCCTCTATTTTGGATTTGATTTGGATGATTGAGAGTTGCTGGGTGAATTTTAAATGTTGCCGAGTCTTCTTGGGTACTATTGGTGTCTGTATACTTCCTTTGTTTCTGACCAGAGACCCTTTTTTATTTGTTTTTAATTAGATGTTGTTCTTGTCATCTTGTTTCCTTTTTGTTTTGGTATTTGTGCATTAGATTTATTTTATCTTAGTTCCTTGCTTGGATGCTGTCTAAGAGTTGCTATAGGTTCTGGGAGTTGTATATTTTTTTGTTTCTTTTACATCTCATCTATTTCAAAAATACAAAAATATTTTATTTTTGGGCATGTTTATGCATTGTTGCATTATTGCATTTGCATGGTACTTGCATTAGGTTTTCTTAATGAATTCATAGTTAGGATTTCATATAGGAATGGTTTCATTATCATTTGAAGGAAAAATATGCATCTCATGTAGTACCTCGTTTTCTCATTTAGACAAAATTGCACTTGGAATTGTTTGTTAGGTGTGCACATTTACTTTCACTACCGAGTCATAACATCATTGGTTGCATGGTCATTTCCCTTTGAGTAATCACATCCACTAAAATAAACACTTAATTTAAAACGAATTACATATTTTTATTTGAAAGGGTACATAAACAAGCTTAGGTTGTAGAGTCTTGGAATAGTTCATTGTGAGTAAATACTCCAAGACTACTAAATGAAACAAGTAGGTTTCTATCCAGGTGAGAGAGTGAAATATTTGGTATAATTAGCATTCTCAAGAGGCTCCTCTTACACAAGATTTAAGCAAAAGGAAGCATACACAATTGTGGTTGGGATAGTCCCTAGCCACTTTCTGTGACTGTCAAAGATATTTCCAGGATCTTATTCATATCTAGGGATTTTTGAGGTACTAGTTGGTGCTTTCAAGCTTCAGGCTTTGCTATCCTACCCATATGGTAGATATTTCTTGTGACTGTCCTCCTGGGGGTGCTTGCATAGGTTATTACTTGAGTGTCTTGGCTAGGTAGGGTTCGGACACACAGTCACTTTACGCGTTGAAGCTGAGGGCCATTATAATTTGTTACACACCTCCTCTTGTATTGTATGGGAGTCTCAAGCCTCTCCTAAGAGAGACATACCTGATGCAATCAAGAGATCACTTATTTTCCCCTTGTCTTTCTTGCATTTTTCCTATAAATTTTCTTAGGAGTGTGCTCTGTGTGCGCTAGATTTCTTCAGGGTTCGTAATTAGTTTGATTCTTTTTATTTTTGTTGAGCCATCATGGATTTGGGAGAGGAATTATTCTTTGCTCAACATTTAGTAGGTCTTCTGCCTTCTACATTGTTAGATTAATAAACCCATAGTTACCCATATTTGACATTAATTAACTCATTTTTGTCTTATTCCTAGAATCCTAGATTCCCTCTCTATGCTAGTTGACTTCTACATGTTCTTAGAAGTCAATACTTGCTAAACTGGGTCATGGAGCACTTTGGAATCATCATAGAAACATATTTAGAATGTCTTCTTTATTCCTGGTTCCTTAAAGCTCATATCTGTATTTTCTGAAAGATGCCTTGCTTTACATCTGTTTTAAGGCATAAAGGAAAAGCTAGTATAGGGAAACTTGCCTTGTGTTTTTGAGTGATTCCATGAAGATGGGTAACACTTTTTGGCCAAATTTGGCGATGAAAACCTGATTTTTTACTCATGTGCTAGATAGAAGCCCTCAAAACGCATA
>LPNX010076984.1:65522-114787 GCA_001517045.1 Pseudotsuga menziesii
GTCGAGGGATTTTTAGAACCTCGGTCGAGAAATTAATACCTCAGTCGAGGGTTTAACAAGCCCTTGACCGAGGTGCATTTTTTTGCATTTGCCGAAATCCGCTTGCCAAAAAGTGTTACCCAGGTCCGTGGATTCACCCTTTTACCACATCATCCTCCTTCCTTTTCTCCATACAAAAGCATGAATGAGTTTTCTTTCCACCACATATTATCTTTCCCACTTGCTTTAGCTAATTTGTGAGGATCTTCATGGATTTGGAAAGTCCTTTTTGCACCTATGGGGGATTTGACTTGTTCTAGTAAGCCTTCTTTTTTACCAATTCAAATAGAAACCTAGTTCTTTCACATATCTCATGTAATTATATATTTTCATAGCCTATTACTTCATATGGTTGGCTAATGTACACTTATTCAATACAAGATTAAGTTATGCTCCAATTTCAGTCTCCTTTTGTGTGAATTTTGCATGTTTGATTAGCAATTCGGTGAGTGTAATTGATCTATCTCTTGGGTTCAATTTCCACCCGGTATCAAATCCTTTATGAATCAATTTCTCTCCTTCCAAATTTTTATTACAGTTTCGACATCACTGACTGGGAGCGCATTCTGCTAACTAAAGGGCACAGGAGCTAAGATATGGACAAATCTCAAAGGATCATCTTAACTCCATTCAATTTCTTCGAATGGAAATATGAGATGGATATATTGTTGAGATCGAAAGGTATCTATAGGGTTACCATGGCTACTGAGGAATATCCTAATATAGCTACAAATAAAATCAAATGGCACAACAGGAGGGATGAGGCCTATGGTATTTTGTGTCCGAGTAATTCAAGAGACCTCCTCTTCCATATTGATTCATTGGCATCTCCTAATGAGGTGTGGGAGAATATTGAAGATGTTTTTGGAAAGACAAATGAGATGAGAGGACATCAAATTGAGAATGAATTGATCTCCTTGAATCCCAATAGCTTCGAATCATTGAAAGTTTATTTTACCAAGTTTAAGGCCCTTGTTTTGCAGTTAAAACAATGTGGGATTGAAAAGAAGGAGGAGCAACTAGTTTTGACCATTCTCTCAGAACTTGGTATTTAATATTCAGTGTTTGTTTTGACCTTCTATGCCACTAAATTAACAGCTTGAACCTGGAAGATGCCTACACTTGTTGAGTTCACGGAATCCCTCACTTAGGAGAAAGATAAGTTGGCCCATGATGGGCACCATCAAACCTTCCAAAGACCAATATTTGGTTGTTGGAGATTTGAAGTTGGATTCAAAAATCAAGAAAAAAGATAAAAATCCACCTAAGCAAAAGAGAGACAAGAAAAAGTCTCAAGAGGAGTCCTCAAGCTCCAAGAAGAACCCCTGGAAGAAGAATAACAAAGGAGAAATGAGAAAGTGCACATACTATAGTAAGGGATATCATCTTGAGAGCTCTTGTATGGAAAATAAGATTGACATGTTGACCCAACTCTTGGAGAAGAACATCTCCCTTCTTAATTTCTCAAAGAAGAGGGAAGGAGGATCAAATTCAGAAGACAAGGAAAGAGTACATGTCTTTTTTGATGGCACCTCAAGCTCACCTAGTTTCATCATTGATTCTGGAGCTTCTAGACATATGGTTTTGACAAAAGAGATATTCTCTTCTCTTGACATGTCGAAAGGTCCACCAATAGTTTTGGGAGATAACCCTCTGACTGACAGTATGGGAAAGGGTAGGATTGATATTGACCATGGTAATTTCAATAATGTGTTGTATGTTCCAGGTCTTGCCTCTAATCTCTTGTTAGTGTATCAAATGACTCACACTGGGTCTCCAAAGAAAGTCATATTCTCCCCCAATGAAGTTTAAATCACTAAGATTTCAAATGGTAAATGCATAGCAAAAGGTGTTGTTGATCACACTTCGAAGGTATACAAGTTTTCCCATTTTATACCCTACTCAAACCCCTCTGCTCTTCTTACTTATGCTAATGAAGAAAGAAAGATTTGGAATGAAATATTTGGCCATATTAACTACAAGTATCTTTATGATTTGATTTAAAAATACATGGTCATAGGGTTACCAAAGATCAAGTTTTCTAAGGGAGTCTGTTAAGGTTGTATCCTAGGAAAACACCCTGAGCACAAGTATGAGATAGCTAGTCATGAGAGAACCTCTGCACTTCTTTAGTTGATCCACAGTGACATTGATGGTCCATTCCCTCATATTTCCATGAGTCAATCCAAATATGCACTCACCTTCATAGATGACTTTTCCAGGTATTGTTGGGTTCACTTCCTAAAGCATAAGTCTAAATTTTTTGACCTCTTCAAAGTCTTTAGAGCCTTGGTTGAAAACAAGTCTGAGAGGAAACTCAAGATCCTCAGATATGAAAATGGTTTTGTGTATGTCAAGTCTGAGTTCATCCAGTATTGCAAAGATGTAGGTATCTAGATGTAGCATTCTATCCCTTACACACCATAGCAAAATGGTGTTACTAAGAGAAAGAATAGATCACTGAAGGAGATGGCAACTTGTATGATGGAGGCTAAAACTTTGCCACCAAATTTTTGGGTCAAAGATATAAAATGTGCATCCTATATCTAGAATAGGGTGCCATATAATCAGCTTGATTTTATGACTCCTTTCGAAGCTTGGAGTGGGCACAAGCCAGATGTGACCCATTTCAGGATTTTTGGCTCAAAGGCTTGGGCTAG
Source organism: Pseudotsuga menziesii (assembly GCA_001517045.1). NCBI lineage: Eukaryota > Viridiplantae > Streptophyta > Pinopsida > Pinales > Pinaceae > Pseudotsuga > Pseudotsuga menziesii. Next base: position 68,222 of record LPNX010076984.1, read on the forward strand.
AATTCCAAATGAGAAGAGGAAGTCTTTGCAAACCCAAAACCAAGAGTTTCTATTTGTTGGGTATTATGAATATTCAAAAGGGTACAAGCTGATAAACTTGAGCACTAACAAATATTTCATTGAAATAAGTGTTCATTTCGAAGAAGAGACTTTAGAAGCAGTTGAAGTTGGAGAGTCCTCTTCACCACCACAACCATTGATTGTAAGTGAATATACTAATGAGTTTGCAGAATATGATATGTCTGATAATGATGGATTAATTGCAAATACTAACATCCATACAAGAACAAAGTGGGCAGTAGATACCATTCATGCATATGGGGAACTAGCTGGAAATCCTAATGACACTAGGAGGACCAGATCTCAATTTGAGAGTGCCCTTTGTGTGAAAGATCCACTCTTTGATAAGAAGTGATATTTGATGATAGATTCTGATCCACAGACATATGAAGATGCAGCACATGATCCAATATGTCAAAAATACATGAAATAATAATTCATCTCACTCCAGAAGAACAACACATGGGAACTGGTTGATCTCCCCCTAGGGAGAAAGCTAGTGAAGTGTAAGTGGGTATTCAAAACTAAGTTTGTTGTTGATGGTTCACATTTGAAATATAAGGAAATATTGGTAGCCAAGAGATACTATCCGGTACATGGTATTGACTACAATGAGACCTTTGCACCAGTGGCAAAGATGGACTCCATAAGGTTTGCCATAGCCATTGCAGCTTCGAAGCAATGGGAGGTACATCACATGGATGTAAAGTGTGCCTTTATGAATGGAGATATGAATGAAGATATTTATAAGCATCAACGAGAAGGTTTTGTATATAATCCATATTTAGTGTGCAGGTTGAATAAATCATTGTATGGGCTCAAGCAAGCCCCCAAGGGCTTGCTATGCTAAGATTGATGGATTTATGTTGTCACTGAGCTTTGTTCGATGCAAGTTTGATCCTAATGTCTATTTGAAGATTATTTATGGTTCTTTAATGATTATTTTTCTCTATGTGGATGACCTTCTGATTACAGGAAGTTCAAAGAAAGAGATTGCCTCCTTGAAGGATGCAATGAGCCATGCCTTTTCTATGACAGATTTGGGATTGTTGAGCCAATTATTGGGTATCGAAATTGCTCAATCCCAACATGAAATCAAGTTTCATTAGTTAAAGTATGATTCATATTTTCTCATCAAGTTCAGAATGAAAGATTGCAAGCCAAGTAAGGCTCTATTCCTTTCAGGAGTTAAGCTTGACGAAGCAGGTTCTTCTCCTATGGTAAATAATACACTGTATAGGTAGTTGATTGGGTGTTTTCTTTATATTACACATACTCGACCTGAATTATCTTATGCAGTTAGTGTGGCTTCAAGATACATGTATTAGCCTCATGAGATCCATTGGAGAGAATCCAAGATGATCCTAAACTTTGTTCAGGGAACAAAGACTCATGGGATTTTCTACAAAGCAAAACTTGACTTAGAGCTAGTTGGATTTACTGACAGTGATTGAGTAGGTGACAACACAGATCGAAAGTCTACCTCAGGATATGTGTTCATGCTTGTATAAGGACCAATTAGCTGGTCAAGTAAGAAGCAAAGTGCCATAGCACTCTCATCTACAAAGGTAGAGTATAGAGGAGTTGCAAATGTAGATGTAGCAAGGATTTCTCCCTACTACAGGGGTAGGAATGGCTCCCTTTTGTCTATAGGACAGAAGGGTAGGTTCCTGCTAGTGGGTAAATGTAGAAAATAAAACGTAATGTAAATGATAGAAATGAAAGCTAAGCTACGAATAGAAAGAAGATAGAAGCATTGGTGAACCCCTCTGCAAACACGGGTTAGGGTTCTGCCTCCAAAGACCTGCAAGCAAAGACTAAGCTACAATAAAACGTACAAAATAATGTTAAGCATAAAAACTGCAAATGGAAACAAGGGTTAGAAAGAAAATACAACTAAGAAACAAATAAACAAGACATGAAAGATAAGCTATACCTTCTCTAGTGGAAATGGGCCACCATGCCCTAGCTTGTGGAAGCACTCCTTTCTCTTGGATGGGGAGCAATGGCTCAATGGGAATGGAGGAGAGGGAGTGTGGGTGGCTTGAGAGGCAAATGTGTCTCAAGGAATCCACGGGTAACATAATAGTATGCAAGGGAGAAGTGTTTTGAGAGTGACCCCCCACCCTCCTTTTATATCTTTTCTAAGGGGTTTTAGGGTTTTAAGCCTTTGGTCAGGGCTTTAGCCCCTTTTTTGGACTTTTAGCCCCTTTCGCCCTAACTTTAGCCCCTTTTTGAGGGCTTTATCTCCTAGGAGGCTATTTTGGGCTCCTTTTTGGGGTTTTTAAGCCCTTTTCTTCATCCTTAGGCTATTTTGAGGGTGTGGGAGTCTAATGGAGGGAGATGAGGGTCATGAGATGGTGTCCTTGGGTGGTGTAGGCCATTGAGAGCTGAGTGGGGAATTTTTGGGTTAATATATTGCCCCTTGATGTGTGAGGGTAGGAGCTCAATGTATGGTCGATCAACACCATCGGATTTGCTGCATGGAGGTGGTGCTTCCGGGGTTGGGGCATGGTGGCTTTTGGTTTTTGTATTAATATGGTTCCCATCAATGGGTGAGATACAATAAATGTGTGACATGTATATGGATGAGGCAGGCATCCCCATGCTCATGGAAATGTCAAAAGAATAATTTGATCTATGCTCTAAAATACAAGAGCCGATCATATATAACTGATGTTACAATGTTGGTTGCCTCAATGTGAGGCTAAATACAATGCTGATCTGGTACATTGGACCCATGGCATTCTCATGGAATGCTATATCTTCATGATTACTAGTCTGCTGGATTTGGAATGGTACATAACTGTATGGACTCAATGATTAAGAGTCAGAGTCTCTGTGGTACAAGTATGCTGCATCAATCATAAAGGTATATTGAAGCACTGCTGGGGCTTCTGAACACTGTCTCCAACGCAACCCAAAAATCACAAGGGACATAACTTGTTTAGGTTCCTCGAGTGGACTCACCAATGTGCTAGAGTCGGGTGACATCCAGGGTCTTCGACCAAGTACTGTGTGAAACAAACCCTGCATGAATCTCAATGGTGCAATGATGGAATTGAAGTCGACCACGTGAGAAGCAGCCATCCCGAGAGGCACTAAGGAATCCTCTCAAGTGGTCCAAGGAAATCATCAATGATGTGAATGAAACCAAGGTACAGGGACCTCTAGGTCTATCCTCTGGAATATGTGTGTTAGTGTCAACAGAGGGAGACCTACCCCTAGTCAAGGAAATGATGTTTCCTTGACTAGGAGCGCGAGGGAGATAACCGAAAGGTGTTAAACAGTCTACGGATTGACTCACTGAATGGGGTGGGGGGAGGGAAGGGAAAGAACTAAATAGGGGTAGGGGGAGTGTGGGAGACTCAAACTTCCTTTATTCAGAGTATGACGGCAGGGTGGACCATGNCAGCAAATGAAACTGACTCAAGGGAATGGGATCATAGCTGTAATACTGGGGATGTCACTGCAGATAGGAAATACTTGGAGGAGGTAGACACTTTTGATATTGATGGGATCCAAGGAAGACACATTGCAAAGTACTTTGAACAAAGGCGACCCAATGTGGGAATGTTGCCAAACAATTTTCTATGGGGCAGTGTCTAGGGACACCGTTATGGTACGATCTCATGGATTTTTGGTGAGCCCGAGAAGGTAAATGCTCGATGGTGCTTTCAATTTTAGAGAGTCTAAAAGCACGAAGAAGACTCCAGTGGGGGATCTTTTTCATTAGTAGTCTCCTGTGCTCAAAAATGGATAAAAGTATACATAGGAGAGCTCACCCATCCTGTGAGGGATGAGATATTTCTTTACCATTGGTAGTCCAATCAGGCCAAAAAACGTTAAAACTATACTGACTGGACAGTCATTCAAATACTTTTATGAGCATGAACAAAACCAAGTTTTCTCAGAAATATTTTCTTATTGAGATGGCTGGAAAAGAGCTTAACGACAACTGGTGGTGAGCTTTTTCGTGAAGTGCAGCCCCTCTGCCTGAGAAATCATAAAAGTATGCAAAGGGGAATGGTCTTGGATTGAGTGTGCCAAGGAGGTCCTTTTCATGAAATGGTCTACACGGTTTGCAAAAGGAGGTAAATGAGACAATGTAGATGCCCTTTCCTATACTTTAGTGAGCAGGAAAGGAAGCAGCTGTGATCGGCAATCTTTTCATTGTTTTAAGGAGTCAAAAAAGAGCTTAAATGAAACTCCAATATGGTTAACTGATTGCGGTGGCACATGCAGTGCCCCATGTCTAGAGGGTCGACAGAGGTCCAAAGGTCATCCACGTAGTATGGATGGAGCAGAAGGCTCTCAAACATACCAATACATGTGTGGGCCAGATCGCGATAGAGGCTCATGAGTCGGTGCAGCAGAGGCACACAAACTAAGGTGGCTCTCAGACAGAGGTCAAGAGAGCATGTGTGTGTGTTGTGGTGGACAGACTTGAATACATGCAATGTGAGTGCAAGTTTGGGGAACTTATAAGCCAAATACGTGTAAGAAAAATAAATGGTTTTGTGGATGATGGTCCAGATGTCCGCATAAGGTGCGGTGAAAAAGACAATTATAAATACAAAAATACAAGTAAAATGACATTCCTTAATGGGCGGTGGCCCGAAAACTCACATGAGTTGCGGTCGGGAAGTGTGATACAAGTATAGGTCTGTAGACACTTACATCGCCATGTCATGGCTCGTAAATCGAGGTGACTTGTGGGAAATGGTCCTAAAATTTATTTTTTAAACATGAGACGATGGTCTCATAAGGAGATGGAAATTTGAGCCCGAAGGTGTGAGAGGTGTCTTGAACCGGTTTCGGGTGACTTTGGATTATCAGCTGATGGTGTTTCCCCTGACTTGTTTAAAAAAATGTTGAAAAACAAGAAAGGGAAAAAACTACGTTATAAGGGAGTCATAGTGGTTATATCAGGCATAGACTCTCTTAAGGTGGAGCCCATTGTGTGACTTCTTCAAGAGTCGACCATCTGAGTCAGCGAAGAGGTATGCCCCCTTGCTAAGACGAATGTCATTGGCAAGGCGGGATGACAAAATTTGGTCTTTTATGGGAAGAACTAATTCCACACTATGGTTTAAAGGGAATGGGGTAAAACCAGAGGTGGTATTACAGGTTTCTCTGTCATTGCGTAAGTGGTGCCATGATAGATCAGGTGGATTTTCCATAAGTGATGAGATGGAAGGGAAACTAGTGCTAGTGATAATGTAAATGCTATTGGTTGTGGTTTTTGTGGCCTTATCCCCAATCTCTATTGGAGGAAGAGGGGTAGGCCTAGAGACAGGAAAAGTATTTGATGGACTTGGAGGTAGGTGCAACATCATTTCAATTGGACAGACATGAGTCAACACATCCTGGGGCCTTAGAGGTATGGTAGGTGGTTCAAGATACCACACAAGATCTCCTAGTGTGAAATCCTGTAGATTGCGGGTTGCCAAGATAGACTTACTCACAATCTCGAATGGTAGGAAAAGGAAAGGGAAAAGGAAAAGGAAAAGGAAAAGGAAAATGTTGATCGAGAATGAACCCCACTGTTTCCTTGGTAATGGAGGTTGACGTTGTGACTGAGGTTGTGGGTACATATGGAGCTACGATTGCAGAAAAAATGGAAGAGACAGATCTGATGGACCATTGGTGGAAGTGGAGACGAGTAGGTCAGTTGAACTGGACATCATGTAAATGGACATGGTGTCTGAAGAAGGTGGTGGGGGGTGAACTTCTTCGATCAGGGTGATCTCAGACTCAAGGGAATGTTGACGGAGGTCAGCAAGAGCCATTCAAAATTTGGGCAGGTCTTGGCAATGGTGGGAGTAATGTCCATACAAGCCGCAAAGGGCGTAAGCATGGTTTGTCCTCAATGCCTTGTTCCTGACTATCGATGCGGTTGGGAGTTCAACCATGGGGATGTTTTAGTTTGTATCCATGGCATCCAAATGTGCACAAATTACTGGGATTTCAGGGAAATTCTGAGTTGGATGCCCCTATTGTTTGTAGACATCACAAGGTGGGACTTGTCATGGCTCTGTAGTGGCTTTGGTATTCTTTCCCCTGGCTCTTTTGGGTTGGGGTTGTGCTAGTATAGGTGCAGTGGTTGGCTTGTGTGGACTAGGTGGGGGGTGAGACTCGACTGCGATAGGTTGCACCGGGGTTAAAACAACATAGAGCATTGTTGGTTGAGCTGGTGGATCAAGATACCACACCTGGGTTCCCAACATAAAGTTGGGTAGGATTAAGGTGGCCATGACCGGCTTGCTCATGACACCAGGTGGGGGGAAGAGGAAGGGAATCATATGGACTAGGGATGAGCCCACATAACTCCTAGATGGTTGCATGTGGGGATGCGGTTGTGGTTGCAGCTATGCATACTACTGGTGTTGCGGCTGCTGCTAGTGTTGTGGCTGTGGATGATGTTGTGGTCGTGGTTGGGGCTATGGCTGCGGTTGCTGTTTGGGTGCAGTGGTGGTTGATGAGACCATGCACAAGTCCATAGTTTCATTTTGTGTCAGTGGTGGCGACACTAACAGGAAAGGAGCCATCATGGTGGGATCGGTAAACAACCCAGGTCCCACATTCAACAGTGGGGAGGCTGGTCTATTTTCAATCATGGTGTTAATTGTAGGGATGACATTGGCATGTGTGGTCACCCCTTGTGGCTCAATGGTGGTGATGGTAGGGATAACGTTGGCAGGTGCCATTAACCCTTGGGGATCATGATAAGTGAGCTGGTCAACCGTCACAATATTCCCTTCGTGGGGGAACATCCTGAGATGGAAGACAGTTGATGCGACTGCTTGTATGGCATACATGTAAATCCTTATGAGGAGAAGGCTGTAGTCCAGTTGAGCATTGATGACTTATATGTCGATCAGCACTGTCTTCCCAGCTAACGTGATGGGGACATGGGGGAGGATTCCTTAGGCTTTAGTGGGGTGTCCGTCACAAGCCCACTGAGTTGTGGAGGACGGTTGCAGAATTGGTGATCCAAGTTTCTGCCAAACCAAGGTAGACATAACACATGTGGATGCCCCCTCATCCACTATGCATCGGTGCACAACCAAATTCCGGATGGATACCGGGATTTGGAAGGCGATGGTCGATGGCATGTGCGGTTCTCTATTCTCCATGTCAAAGGTGATCAACTTAGAGTCGGAAGGGTCTACTTCCCCCAAGGTGGCTAGAAAGGATTTCCACTATGTTGGGCACATTTTAAGTACCTCAAGAACAGACATGGTGGTTGGCATTTGGGCCAAATCATCCACAACGCTATAGCTGACTGCAGCTCTAGTTGTGGAATTATTGGCGACTCTGCGTATGGGGGGGCACGAGAACGGGGGTAACTAAAGAGGTAGGTTGACTGTCTTAGAAATGGATGTTGCTGATGAGTTAGCAGGTTCAGTGGTGGTACCGTACTAATTTCATCGGGTTTGCAAGTTGACCTCTTCAGTCATCATGGCTAGCAGGTGGTGAACACCTGTTTCGGCTGTGGGAGGTGCCCCCAGAGCATTGAGGTTGGGTTGGGGAGGGGGTGTAGTTGCCACCAATCCTTGGACTGGTAGTGGGTTTTGAAGCACCATGGGGGGAGGTCCTTGTGGTGTCGGGTTGGGTTGTGCTTGGTTTGTAGCATTGGCATCCTATTGGACCTCATTCTGAATGGCTTGCGTGGTGCAACCCATGAGGGGACACTCGAATGTGTAGTACCCATAGACCTCACAGAGTGTACATGGTTGGTTTGTGTGCAATGGGGCATTGCATCTTGGTGCATTTGGTCATCGAGGGATTTAGGCTAGCCGGTTTTCCACGACATTGTTGGGAGGGTTCGGTTGTTGATCACCTCCTTGTGGTTAGTTGTTGCCTTAGTTGTGGGGTTGGTTATTTCTAGCTTTCCTTGTTGATTGTTGGGGGCAAGCTGGTTGGGACGGTTTTGTTGTGTGAACACTTGTCCCAACGGAGCAGGTGGAGCAGGGGCGAGGGCTTGAACTGGTTGCACTGGTGGTGCATAGTAGATTTGTGGGGGTGGTGGTGCCACAAATGTGGGAATTTTCCCCACATACTTCTGTGTTGACCAAGCCATGGCCTAAGCCTACTGCGGTGGCACAGGATATGCATAGGAAGTCATTGCTCTGGCCTGGGACATCATTCTTGCATAGTCCAGAGCTTAGTTTTGCTAAGCAACATTAGCAGTTTTTCTTGGTTGTGGTGAAATAGTAGGTGGTGTCGGTTGAGGCTGTGGCTGTTGGGAGACCGATCCTATGATGTTGTCCGCAGCATGGGATGCCCCCGATGCATCGCAGTAGGAGGTACTCAGATGGGGAGGGTATGGAATGACAGTATGCAGGTATCTATACTGAGCATAGATAAGGTCAAATTGTTGGGCCTTCGGTATGGCCTCTTATTTAGATTGGGGATGTTCGAATGCGACGTCCTTTGCTATGGGCAGGAGCAAAGTCTTAAGGAACCAATCCAAGAAGATCATGTCATCAAGTTGGATTTTGCATAGGCTACGGCGTCGCCGCCGCTCATGGATATGGTCAGTTATATGAGTGGCAGTGCTTTGACAGCAGGATAGCAGGATCTCCACCCCCTCCTCATATTTGATAGGAAGTTGGAAATACTATAGGAACATGAAGGCTAGGGAGTTGAAGTCTGGATATTTGGCCTGCAGTAGCTCAATGTACCATTTGGCCGCAGCACCTATAAGGGTGCGTTGGAATAGCCTCAACCTGATGGAATTGTCAACGATGCTATTGGATGAGAACCATAGATGGAATGTCATTATGTAGTTTTGGGGACATTCCCTTGCTTTGTCTTCAAACTTGGGGATGTCTGATGGCAGCTTAGTTGGAATTGGAGGCCAAAAATCTTGATGGTGAATGGGTTCATTTGTTAATCTGTCCAATTCAGGCAAGTTAAGATGAGCCATGAAGGGCATATTTGACCCTAGGTTGATGTGGGATGGAGCTGCAATGGTGGTGGGGTTTGCAGGTGCATAATGCATCTGCATAGTTGGGGGTGCTTGCAGTGGCACCATTCCAGATGGGCCAATGTCCCCAAGTGATGTGGGTGGGATAGTATGAGTGGCAGGGACATTGCCCCCATGTATGCCAGTAGGGGCAATTTAAGTGGATGGTCCACTGCCCCCCTGTGTGGCAGGAGGGATAGTGTGTGTGGAGGGGCCGCTGCCTCCATGTGTTGCAAGTGGGCCAGCTTGGCTAGTCACTATAGGTGGTGGAAGCTGACCAATGATAGTTTACATGACTGTGCTTGGGCCACTTGCTAGGTTGTGGGTGATAGGTTGTGATGTGGACATGGGTCCACTTGCTATGGGTATGCTGAAAAATGGATCCGGATTTGCACTAGCCATGGGGCTTGATGGTGTGGTATGGAGGTCTGGTTTAGACTGATATGGATCTGAATCAGAATTAGAGGCTCTGTGGCCCTCTGATGGTGTGGGAGGTCACTAAGAATGGCTTCGACGATGTCGATTGAGTGTTCCAAATGGTGGTGGTTCGCCTCTTAGGCATGAGGATGAACGTGGAGGATCAATTGTGTTAGATTTTACCAAGCTGATGGAATTGATATTTAGACCCCAGTTTCAGTGGATTCCTATCGGCTGCAGGTGGTCACTTAGCCACCAAGACTACCAGAATACAATGCTTGGATTGTTCCTCATAGGTGTTTCTACTCAATCGGAAGGGGTCGTTGCCTGTTTCGCTTGACAATTCCTCTCAGTGGCTAGCTACTTTGGGGTTCCTATGGTACTCCTCACAGTGAGTTTCTGGGTAGAGCTAAAGTACTTCCCATAGTTGAAGCATTCAAGGACTTATGTCCTCAAAGACTACAGATTGGTTTATACTTAGTGTAAATTAATAAATTTTAAGGCTCATTCAGCATCATGAACTGAGTTGGGTTGATTAGTTGGTATGGTGTATTTGTTTATTTGTTTTTTTTGGTATTTGGTTGCTGCACATGGTTTATGAATTCATCATGGTAGATTTCATGTCCTTGTGTATGCATGCATTGAATGAAATTGTGAACAAATACAGTGATTAACCCTTAATGTTTGATGGCCTAACTAGATGTCTACCTCTCACTGATATTCCTCTTCAACCAAGAGAAGGTGTTGGGCTCTTAACACAATGGGACTAAGCCCATCCATAGATCCTCAGGTCACCTATCGGATGTAAGGTTGTTTAATAGGGAGGACGCTTAGCGCCGTGACAATCCCTCCTTCTCTACCCCCTATACCTTCAAGGTCATCCGGTTTTAGTGGTTTGGAACAATATAGTGGAGTGCCTAGATCTATACGAGCTTGCCCTTTGTCATATCCCAGAATACCCCGGAGGGTGATGACTGGGTAGAGGAGGAAGGGGAAGTAATAAATTTAGTTTTAGGTTGATTTTATTTAGTCTAGGTTCATTCGATTAATCAATTAACATTTACTTGGCATTTACACATTTGTTTATGAAAGAAATTGCAGGAAATAAAAACAGAAACTGAAATTGACTTGCAGTGCTGGATAGAGGCAACTGAAATACAATGACAGTCCTATGAAATTGAAATTTAACCTTTATTAAACTGAAATTGAAGTTCTTTTTTACAGGCCGCACATTTCTGATCAAATCTAGCAAGGGGGCCGCGAGATTTTTTCAGAAACAACCGAGGGGGTCACAAAGAATGCAGAAATAGTCATGGACTGAGTTTTTGGGTTGAAGTCGCACTTATCAGGGGATTAAGTGTGCCCTAGGAACACCTGTTTTCCCATTAAGTGCACCCTCCCCACACTTTTGGTCCCGATAAGAGTGCCCTGGCCCGAATTTTGTGTTTTTTGTTGAGCAGAGTCAGATCTGGCCTACAGTAACTTATGCTATGGCCAATATGACTTGGTTTTTCCTAGAAGAGGCTTTGACAATACTAAAAACAAGAAATAAACTGAATCTAAAGTGGATTTAAAAGGAAATTTTTGAAAAACCTGAGGGCAAAAATTTTAATGACTTGAAAATTAAAAATTTGGACCAGGGATCCTCTGGGATCGACCTGGTATGGTCGCCAGTTCTGTAGCAGGGATTTCTCCCTACTACATGGGCAGGAATGGCTCCCTTCTATCTATAGGACAGAAGGATAGGTTCCTACTGGTGGGTAAATGCAGAAAATAAAACATAATGTAAATGATAGAAATGAAAGCTAAGCTACGAACAGAAAGAAGATAGAAGCATTGGTGAACCCCTCTGCAAACACGGGTTAGGGTTCCACCTCCAAATACCTGCAATCAAAGACTAAGGTACAATAAAACCTGCAAAATAATGTTAAGCATAAAACCTACAAATGGAAACAAGGGTTAGAAAGAAAATACAACTAAGAAACAAATAAACAAGACATGAAAGACAAGCTATACCTTCTCTAGTGGAAATGGGCCACCATGCCCTAGCTTGTGGAAGCACTCCTTTCTCTTGGATGGGAATAAATGGGTCAATGGGAATGGAGGAGAGGGAGTGTGCGTGGCTTGAGAGGCAAATGTGTCTCAAGGCATCCACAGGCAACATAACAGTATGCAAGGGAGAAGTGTTTTGAAAGTGACCCCCCACCCTCCTTTTATATCTTTTCCAAGGGTTTTTAGGGTTTTAAGCCCTTGGTCAGGGATTTAGCCCCTTTTTTGGGATTTTATCCCCTTCCACCCTAACTTTAGCCCCTTGTAGGGTTTTAGCCCCTTTTTGAGGGCTTTAGCTCCTAGGAGGCTATTTTTGGCTCTTTTTTGGGGTTTTTAAGCCCTTTTCTTTATCCTTTGGCTATTTTGAGGGTGTGGGGGTCTAATGGAGGGATATGAGGGTCATCAGATGGTGTCCTTGGGTGGTGTAGGCCATTAAGAGCTAAGTGGGGAATTTTTGGGTTAACAGTAGCTACTTAATGTTTATGGTTGTAGGGGATACTTGGAGAATGTGGTTTCGAATCAGAGTTTTCAATAGTCATCTATTGTGACAATAAAAGCACCATTCAAATCTCCAATGATCCAGTTCAAAGACAAAGAACCAAGCACATTGAGATCCATACGCACTATATCAGGGAGCTTGCGCATGATGGTACCATTTCTTTACTCTACTGCACGTCTTCAGAACAAGTAGAAGACATCCTCACCAAATTATTTTATGAGAATACCTTCAATAATATCAAATCACTACTGGGGATTGATGATCATGTGGTGAAGTATGATTGATGACAAAATTTCCAAAATTTTGTTTTTCCTGTCCATGTTTAAGGAAGGATTTTCCCACTGGGTTTTTGCCTCTTTCCTTGGTTGTATGGACACTCAGTATGTAAAAGGGTGACTAAGCCTTGTTGCTAGGCCCTATAATTTTCTAATATTTACTCAAAAATTTAGGCTTAAGGGGGGGTGTTAGAATAATCAACCCATAGTTACCCATATTTGGCATTAATTAAATCATTTTTGTCTTATTCCTAGAATCCTAGATTCTGTCTCTATGCTAGTTGACTTCTACATGTTGCTAGAAGTCAATACTTACTAAACTGGGTCATGGAGCACTTTGGAATCATCCTGGAAACATGTTTAGCATGTCTTCTTTATTCCTATTTCCTTAAAGTGCATATTTTTTTTCTTCTGAAAGCTACCTTGCTTTACATCTCTTTTAAGGCATAAAAGAAAAGCTAGTATAAGGGAACTTGCCTTGTTTTTTGACCACACCATCCTCCTTCCTTTTCTCCATACAAAAGCATGAATGACTTTTATTTCCACCACATATTATCTTTCCCACTTTATTTAGCTAATTTGTTAATATATTCATGGATTTGGAAAGTCCTTTTTACACCTATGGGGGATTTGACCTGTTTTAGTAAGCCTTCTTTTTGACCAATTCGAATAGCAACCTATTGCTTTCGAATATCTAATATAATTATATATTTTAGAAGCCTATTACTTCATATGGTTGGATAATATACACTTATTCAATACAATATTAAGTTATGCTCCAATTTCAGTCTCCTTTTGTGTGAATTTTGCAATTTTGTGAGTGTAATTGATCTATCTCTTGGGTTCAATTTCCATATATGTCTCCTCCTCCTTCATGGAAGAGAACTAGATAGTCCAAGAGGACTGATACTCACTTTTATTCACACACTGATCTCACCACGAGTCATACATATGAGATATCGAAGCATCCCCCTTCTCCACCCCCTAGGGTGGAGAACGTACCTGAGATTTTATATGGGACTCTGGAAGAACATGATCACTTTGAGTTTGGAACATCATATAAAATGATAACACAATTCCCAAATTATGTAAACATGGATCGTAGATCTTCTTCACATAGGTCGAGCGGTGAGACTCATTTGATACCCTATAGCACTAACCCATTTAAATTTGGCATGCCAGACCTTTCAAGGATTAGTTCATCATTAAATGATGGCTCAGGTGTTTACCCTAGTGCTACGCTTGGGGGCACTTTCATCCCTTTCCATGCAGATAGGTTTGGTAGTAGTCACATTACACCTTCCACTCCTATAGTTGAAGGATCCTCACAAATGCAGCCTAGGCCTAACACTAGATTCCCCATTCGCGAAAATGGACTTAGACATGTGAACATTGGAAGTACAAGTTTTATCCCATCCTATGCTCCATTTTCTTTGGTACCTTTTCCTTAAAATTTGTTTCTAATGATGTATCCTACCCATAGCTCACATGATCCTTTGGGTTGGAGTACTACTGCTAGCCATGTTGTTCCCAAGTCTACCCACATGATAGTGTCATAAGGATATGTTCCTACTTATGTGTCAGCAGGGTATGCACCACCTTATATACCACCTTATGTACCACCTTATGGATCTAGGAGTCAAACTGCTTATTAGTCCCACAACTATGACTTTGTAGCACCCTAGTCTCAAGGTATTCTGAATTACAATATTCCCATGTACTCTTTCATGGGTCAAATGAGAGGAGGATATCATCCCAATGGCCAATGCCATGGTGTTTACAACAATCAGACCTACATGAACCAATGTTATCAGGGAATGTGGAACCAAATGGCATAGCCTAGGCTCCCTTTTCTAGCAACATTAAACTTTCCTGACTTATCAAGATTGACCAATGATCTTGTATCTTATGATCTGACATGGCTGGTTGTTCCTGCCAAGCTTCCCATGGACATTCTAAAATTAGAAGGTAAGACTGGTGAGGACTGTGGTGAGAACATTATGAATTTCCACCTATGGTTCTCTTTGAATTTGTTGAACCATGATTCCATTTTCTTACAACTATTTCAACACACCCTCATGAGTCCTGTGCCGAAGTGGTATATAGAGTTTCCTGGGGGCACATAGCGGACATTCAATGACTTAGCCATGACCTTTCTCAACCACTTTCAGCTACCTGTGCTATACGATGTCATTACCAAGCTCTTGTCAAATTTTCAGCAGGATAAATCCACCCATATCTTTGATCATATTCAAGAGTGGTGTAGAGGAAATCAGTTGACAAAGGGTCACATTCCACCTGAGTTTCTTTTGGAGTAGTTCCTCAAATCCTTATTGCCATATATAGGGAAGGATGTTTCCACATCTGGAGTGATGAATGAGGAATAAGATATCTTTCGATCTCAACAACTAGAATTGATTTATGCTTAGTATAGCCTCTTATATTAGATTATTCCAAACACACGACAGTCCAATTTCAATCCTAAGTTCAAACCTAGGCCACATGCCAATGGAATTGTTGGCTCTGCAAGTGCTAAGCCTACAGACTCAGTTACGAATCAAATGAAAAGTTTTTCTATTAACCATTCTACGTCGGGACAAGCTACAGCTTTGTCTCATCCCAATCAAATGGAGGATATACATTTTGTGCAGTCATCAAATTAAAAGGGAAATCAGTAGCCCGTAACGAATAAGAAAAAAAAGAAGAAACAATCGTAAGGATGTGAATAGGAACGAGAAATGATAATGATGACAAGAAGAATAATAAATTTGGGGGGACAAGAAGTCTAAACGTAAGGTCAAGTTCCCTTGCAATATTTGCGGGGCATATCACCTCACTCACTCGTGCCCTCATATGGAATATTCCTTGAAATTAATCACATAGGGCCCAACTGTGTTGACGAATCCTTTACCGCAAAATCAAAATATGAATTCGAGGACCGTGGAATCTGGAAGTGCTTCTGGTGGGAATCAAAACCCATCGAACACTACAAATGGTCATGGTTGCATCAACATGATGTCCATTGATAATGTTGTGATGCCAGCTAAAGATTATGGTTCATTGCAACCTAACCTAGGGAAAGAACCTGCTCCACCCGAGACCCCTTAGTGTATTGATAAACCTAGTGACAAGCCTAAAGTTCTACCTCGCATTCCTAAGGGAGTATTAAAGCGTTATGGGCACAATCCTAATGCTCGAGCCACCCAGAACTATTCCATTGTCAAGGATTTGGACTAGACTTCTTATGCGATGTCCTCCTTAGAAGTTCTTCAGACTTTTCATTTGCAGAGGAAAGCCTTGTTATCTGCCCTTCAGGTGGTTGATTCAAACCCTTCCTCAGTGATTAAATTCGAAACTCATGAATTCCAACCTGTCTTACCTTACTACATGTCTCTTTTAGTGTATGTAGAGTGTATGAACAACACCATTAAACACACAATGATTTATGAAGGCGATGTGGCTTTTGTGATGTCTCAGAGCCTATTGGAAGGGATTAGGTTCTCCTACATTGTCAAATTATGGAACCATGTTGACTACTTTTGATAGAATATCTTTTTGGCTACATGGTATACTTCCTTCTCTTGAGGTCCAATTGGGAGGGAATACTATGACGATCAAGGTTGAGGTGGTTAATACACCCATTGTCTATAACCTTTTACTGGGCCATACCTAGATTTATAATATGAAAGCAGTCGTGTCATCCCTCTTTCGAGTGATTTTTTTTCCTTTTGAAGGGAGGATTTTTATAGTCGATTTAGAATCTTTTGATAATTCTGGTATGCAAGCATCGTCGAGAGCTACAATCCTAGTCATTGATAAATCTCAGCCAAAAATTGAGAATGTTGGGGTGGGAATGTATCCATCATTGATGGGAACTTTTCACTTTTCTGCACCAATACTTACTATAGGTTCCATTCTTGGTCGAGATTTAACAATGTTGAGTTCAGTTCCATTTCCCATTTTGCACTTGGAAGATCCTTGGATTCTCCCTTCTCCAAGCACTTTGGATGAAGACCCTAGACTGTCGAGATGGACATGTCATT
The DNA here is from genome assembly GCA_001517045.1 of Pseudotsuga menziesii. Classification (NCBI taxonomy): domain Eukaryota; kingdom Viridiplantae; phylum Streptophyta; class Pinopsida; order Pinales; family Pinaceae; genus Pseudotsuga; species Pseudotsuga menziesii. The sequence continues at coordinate 84,539 of LPNX010076984.1, forward strand.
ATCTATAGCATTGGTGGATTATCAAGGTAATATTGGTGCTAGATCATAGTCCTTCCTATTCATGGATGAACGAGGAAGACCCTTATGCAATGCTTGCTTGGGTAGTTTTGTCATCTCACTCACATGACTCCTTCGATGACATTATTTCGATGGATGAATTTATTCTTGAAGCTATGCCTGGTCTAGAACATCCTTGGGGAGAGTTAGATAATAGATATTAATTTCTTCCTGAACTTGAACATATGGAGTGTGATGACTATAGGGTGATCCTCAACGAGAATGTTGGTAGGCTCGTGGTCCCACTAGGAGCTCCTAGTAAGTGTGCCAAAGGGAACATAGACAATTTATCACCAACCATACATATTAACATTTCTCGAACTCCTGGTAGGATAGAAAATGTGTACATTGGGCATATTGTTTCCCCGATGAGATTGAAGCATACACCAAGCTCTTCAAATAATTTTGAGATGTTTTTTCTTGGTTGTGTGAGGAAATTCTAGGGATAGAACCTCGTATTGTTGAACATGAGATTAAAACCTATGTGGATGATAGGCCTATTTGAAAATGTTTGCATGCGATGAATCCTAGGAAAGTGCCCTCTATTGAGGTAGAGATAGATAAGTTGCTTAAGGATGGATTCATCTATACCATTCCCTTGATTGAATGGATATCCAAACCCATTTCAGTTGATAAGAAATAGGGAATTATATGTGTATGCATTAATTTCAGAGACTTGAACTGAGCTTGTCCTAAGGATAACTTCCCCACACCATTTATTGATCATATTTTGGATGAGTGTGTGGGAAGCAAGGCGTTCTCATTTATGGATTGATTTTCAGGGTATATTCAGATCCAGATCAAACCTAAGGATCAACATAAAATGAATTTCATTTGTCCTTGGGGTACATTTGCATATCGAAAAAATGCCTTTCAGACTTAAAAATGCCAAAGCTACTTTTCAATGGGATATGACCTCTTTTCATGACCTTAAGAGCATAATTGAACTGTATCTTGATGATTTAGCTGCTCACTCTCATTTGAGAGTGGATTATCCTGACCATCTACACTTGGTTTTCAAAAGATGTTGTCGATATCAAATCTGGTTAAATCCTCAAAAGTGCATCTTTTGCGTGAGAGTGTTGACACAAACCCAGCCAACAAATCCTGGTCGACAGGGGTCCCACTCTACTGACCCTTAGACCATCGCGATATGCCTAAGAAGTAGCCTAGATAGGTTTTACGCCATCCAGTGACACTCGTAGAGTGAATAAGTTCTCACCCAAGGCGTTCGAGGGAGAGCTATTGGAACCAAGTTTCCATAGAATAGGATGGGACAATGTGGCATCGATCTTAACAACTCAGTGCAACATTAACATATCTTATTACTTAGAAATTAACACAAACAAATATCATTGTTCTCAATTAGATCACATCATTTCATTACAAATGCAGTAACTTAACTGAGGCATAAACAGATCCAGTAAAATGAAATCATTAAAAGAAGGAAAACATCGCATCATAGATCCATGTCATAGATTCACTTAATATTCACCATATGATTCCAGAAGCAATAAGACAGTCAAAGATAAAAGAAAAAAATATTTAAGATCAACTTCTGTCTTGTCATATTACTTCTGTGCAAAAATCCACAAATTCAAAAACAGATCCATAGATCAACAGATATATCTCAGTTCTCTACTATTCCCATTCCTGTCCCCTCAACACTTAAAATTCCACTTCTATTTATAGGCTTGAGCCTTTACATTCAAGGTCCACCTAGACGAATTCCTAACTAAATCTTAACTGATTCTACAAAATCATGACCAATATCCAAAAAATATGGTCCAAAGTCCAAAAATGTGACACAAAATATAAAAGATATTCTAATTTCTACTTTGCGTGGTGTATTTTGAGCTTGTGCAGCATCCACGATGCTAGGAAACTAATGTGTCCAAAACCCCTGTCAACCGGCCCCCAACACAATATTGTGGCTCTCCCTCAAGCCATGTTAGGTGGACATGGTTTATTCATCGATATTCAGTTTGAATTCTATATACTACTAAGTGATCTCCTTCACTTGCACTTGAATTCTCTCAACAATGTTCTGACTTCCTAGCAAATCCTGCTTTAGTGGGTGCTCCACCATATTTTTGGTAACTTCTTTATTTCCTTCCTATACATCTTGTATTGCGGCAAGTTCCTTCATATACAGTTGTGCTCCAATGTCTTGGGACTCATCAAGCTGCTCATTTCTCTTCCATTGTCGCTCATGATCCTTTCTGACCCTTTGCTGCATCTGTCTCAATTTGGCCGACCGTGTAATCTAGATGAACGGTGGAATCGCTCGTAAGGTAGTATTCAATGTCACTAGTTTCTCTTCAACCTCCTGCAACTACTTGGTCAGTTTATCTAATTGCACGTCTTGGATGATTCTGCCCCAAAAATCCATCATTGCCTCAGTGACCTTCGTAGCTTCCCCCTCTAGCTCTTCAAGTTGTGCCACACTTCCTCTATGGAAGTCTGCCTCTTAGAAATTTGCTCAAGAGTAGTGTCTGGATAGACCAGAGAATTCAAAATGTTGTCATCCTTCTGCAACTGCACAATAATTTCCATAAGTCACTTTGATTTCATGATTGCATCTAGTTCCACAGTGTTTTCATTGGCATTCTTACAAGCATTCGCAACTGATTCTTCTACTTGTACTCGAATTTAGAAAAGATGGGCCTTCTCCTTCTTCGTCTTCATGATTGCATCACCATTATTTGTCTTCAATTCTTCTCGTATTTTCTTGAATTCTTCTATCTCTTACGCTTTTTATACCATCAGCTTCTCCTTTGCGCTTCGTATTTCATCAACTTCCTTTTGTGTCATGTCCGCTTTCTCCTACGATCGTAGAAATCAATCGATGATGTCCTTCTATTTGTCTACCAACTCCTGGCTGGTGAAGTACTCCATGTTTACCAATGTCTATGTGGGAAGCATGTTGATATCAAGTGATATGCTCTGCAACTATTGCAATGAGGTATTCAATTCCTCGGTTCTGGCGTCAATCGCAGTCGAGGGAATTTGAACATTCCTAGCCTGGGGCTCAGTGCTGATTGACATAGTTTCCTGCACAACCATACTCTCTAGTGCTCTTTTTGAAACAATGTCATGTAAAAAAACCAGTTTGGTTCTTACCTCGATGAATCCTTTCTATGTTGATTTCTCCATTTTATTTGCATACACATCAGTTGCATTATTAATGGCCTTAATGAGTCAGTTTAACTACGCTTCCATTGTTGACCTCATGCTACTGCTTGTAGCCTGTTCCATGTGCCTCTTTGTTCTTAGTTTCTTGAGTATGCAGTGCACCTCTAGGTTGGTAGGTGTTTGTGTTGATGATTCTTCATCATATTGTTGGTCATATTTGTGTACAGGATCAACAGATGCATCCGTTGGAGGTCCTATCAAGATTTCTGTTACATTGAATGGTTCTTGTCATTCCACAGGACAATAATTAATCATTACCTCCATTTCCACATTAGTCACCTTGTACCTCATTGGAAACCATTTCTTGGTGGGGTCCCCCCATGCTTGAACATGAATAACATGGGGTCCAATTGTGAAATGCAAAATCCTATGATATTTTTTCGCAGCTTCCTCCATCAGTCTTGGAAATTTTACCACTACCTCCAACAATGCTTCCTAGTAGATCCAACAATGCTTCAAAGTAGTTTAACATTCTCATTGCTTCTTTGACCCACCATACATTTTTATATCTTGCACCCTTGTATACCTCTATTTCTTTGATTTCCATCCCCTGGTAATCATCTTGCTCCATCCAAGACACTAACACAAGCAAAATGAGAATCCAACTGTATGTGAATGGTATTTCACCTGCCTACATGGCCACTACGTCCTCTGCTAATTGGTTCATAAGAAAAATGGACCAATTCATTTGTATGCCTTGTGCACACAACTCAGCAGATGCAACCACCCCAAAATTACATTGAACTAGGCGATTCTTCCTTACAACTTTACTGGCCAAAATCATTGCACAAACATGTACCATGTGGCCATTGATGTTATCAATGTGGTATGCCCTCCCGTCGCACTCTAGAGCATAGCAATTCTTTAGAGTCATTTCCAACTTCTTGTTATTATATTTTTTGCAAATATATTGTGAGGGGTATGGCCCATCCTTGGGTAGCCCCATTATCTTTGAAATCAACCCCACTGTGACTTCAATTGGCTCATCTAACCATAAATACCCACCATGGAAGCACACCAAAATATTCTTCATGCATGCATTCACTTCAGTTCACCGCCCAAAGTGTGGCATGTTCATCAATCCAAGTAATATGGCTCTAGCCATCCTGCTCACCCAGTCCTTTTGGATGCACTCTATCAGCCCACCTCTTACTGCTATCATTGACACATATGGTTCATTCGCAATGTACTCTAGTGAAAGTAGGTCGTGCTCGTTATATTTCAGTTGCATCAACATAGGAATGATGTCAAAAGTGCATACCATCCCATGTGGTATGGCTGAAAGCCTTATCTGATACTTTTGATTCTTTGTGGGCTTCCTAGCCTTCGCACTAGGTCAACTAGGAGGGATATATCCAGCGATTTCCTTGACATACACCCCCTCTCTAGCTGTAGACTCCACCACTCATGAACTCGATGACCCCATCAGTGGAGTATCTTCTTCTTGCACCCTTGCAGATGTTCTGGTCTGTCTCTTTTGTTGTGTCGGAGAGATAGGCTTCTACACCTTTTTCTTCCCCTTTGGAACCATGGACAATCTGACTTGAATACTGATGACTTCTTCCATAATTGCTACTAGTCTGAGTGGTGAATCTTGATCACCTCAAATATCTATGGTATCTGGGTTACCCTGCATGCTACACCAATTCCTCTCAAGGATTAATAATCATGCACCCTCTTTGTACTTAGAAACCTCCTCAACCTCCTCTCCCTTTCTCAACAACTCGCTCTACAATGTGGCAGCTCTGCAATGCAACTTAGCTCTGCACAATGGTGTTTCCCAACCATGTCGAGCTCACTCTTATAGTTCCAAATCAACTCATACTCATTATTACCACATCGACGGGATCATCATGACCAAATCATGCATTAACTACCTGAATTCGCCATTGATTTTTCCACCCGAAGGTTAGATCCACCATCATTACGTGTCACTTCCACAAGTGCCCCCTGTTAACTACTTTTAACTATCTTCATTTATTACTGATTTGACTTCTGCTCGTAGCCCTACAATTGTCGCAGAATGACCTCCTAACTATGCTACTAACTCCTACTTTTTCACAACCACTTCTTCTTGGTGTTCCTTGTGTTCATCCATCATCCTATCTACTTTTTTTTTCTTTTTTTCACTTACGCGGTGCCTCAAGCATTGCACTGTTCTAGCCCTGTCCTATAGGGCTTCATCCTGCTACCATTCACTAAATTTGGTAGGATCACACCATCTAACTGTCGTATTTGAATTGCACCTCCTGAAGTAATTGAATTAATAAGATATGGACCTAACCAGTGCATATGTAACTTACCTGGATGCTTCATGAACTTGTTGTTCTACAACAACACCAAATATCCCTTCTGAAACTGTTTATTATTTATGTGGCAATCATGCCACACCTTTTATTGATCCTTCTCGACGCATTGGTGGAATCCTACAATAAAATGATCCTCCTCAAGCTGCATCAACTACACCATATGCTCCTCTATCGTTGCTTCATCATCCATACCCATTATTGTAGCAATGCGTAGACTCAGAACAATGTACTCCATAGGCATGACTGCTTCTTTCCCATACACCAACTTGAATGGTGTCTGCCATGTCAATATTTTGTAAGTGGTGTGATATGCCCATAAAACTGCTGGAATATTCAGGTCCCAGTCATCGTGAATTGCAGTACATACCTTTGTAATAACATGCTCTAATATTTTATTAAATGCTTCTACTATTCCATTCGCCTGTGGATGATATGGGGTACTTTTCTTGTGTTGTATTTTTAATTCCTCCGTCAACGAACTGATTATGTGGTTGATGAAGTGAATTCCCTAGTCGTTCATCAATAAACTTAGGAATCCAAACTACGTTACAATATGGTCAAACATGAACCTCCCTGTTGTCACAACGAGGAAATCCGTGATGGGTGCAGCCTCCTCCCACCTCATCAAATAGTCTGTCGTTGTAATTATGTATCGCGCACTAGTTTTCTTCCCAAGTGCATTGATTGGTCCTACAAAGTCCACGACCCATTTACCAAATGGTTGCAATGTTACTTGCAGTACCAGTGGAATCTCATCCCTTTGTGATGGTTTTTTAGTGCGTTGATAAACATTGCAACTCTGCGCATAGTCTATCGCATCATTATTTAGAGTGGGCCACCAAAGTACTACGTGAAGCACCTTTCTTGTAGTAGCTCGATGTTCATAGTGTCCATCGACAAATCATGCATGTGCTTCTTTCAGAATATTCCCTTGCTCATGTGTTAAGACACATTGCCATAAAATCTCATTTGGTCCTAGTTTATATAGTTCTCCAACAATCAACGAGAAATATGAAGCCTTAACCACCAACTTCTTCTTCTGACTTGTTGAAATTTCCTCCGGTGCGACTCCCATCATAAAAAACTGAATTATTTGATCATAATGATCATCTTTCTTCCTCAATGTTTTTGGGCTTCTCACCTATCTCAATTCAGGATAAATGATCAGGGCCCACATTCAAGCAACCCGACTTCACAATTATCTAAAAATCAAATTCTTGGAACATAAGTAACCAACTGCATATTCCCCCCTCCCCCCCCAACTTAGGCTTATTGACTAGGTAATTCAAAGCAAAATGGTTAGTAAACATCTTGAAATGACCTCCTAAGGGGTAATGCCTAAACTTCTGTAGCACATATACCATCACCAGACCTTCTCTCTCTGTGGTCATATAGTTTTTCTCAGAAAATGACAACTTTCGACTAGCAAAAGCAACTGAGTGATCTAGGTCCCCTTCTCCAGGTTTCACCGGCACCACTCCTAGCACAACAGATGATGCATCCATGTGGACATGGAACTCCTTGTTCAAATCTGGGAAACCAGTATTGGCATAGAAGCCATCCTATCCTTCAGCGTGTCGAAGATTCCTTGACATTCTTGACTCCATAAAAAAGCAGCATCTTTCTTCAATAGCTTCTCCATAGGGGCGATAATAGAAACATAACCTCTTATGAATTTGTGATAGTATCTAGTGTGCCCCAGCATCCCCCTAAGCATTTTCAGATTCACCAATGGTGGCAAGCTCAAAATGAGCACTATCTTCACAGGGTCTATCAACAATCCTTGCTTGCAAATAATGTGACCCAACAACATTCCAAAAGGTGTGTAGAAAATACAATTCTTTGAGTTCAACATGATCTGATGTTGTTGACATCTTTCCAGCATCAATTGTAGGTTTTCTAGATAATCCCTAATCGGGCCATACACTATCCAATCATCCATATAAAATTGCAGAAACTTCTGAATAAAATATTTGAATGCAGTGACAACAACCTAGGAAAATATCGCAGGTGCATTCTTCAATTCAAAAGGCATCACTGTGTACTAAAAACATCCCCATTCAGTAATAAATGTTGTTTTGTGTCAATCCTCTTTTATGATCCTTATCTTGTGATAACCAAAAAATACGTCTGTGAAGGAATACATCTCCTAACTGACTACTCCTTCTACCACTTCATCTGTGAATGGTGTCAGAAATGGATCATGCATACATTTATCATTCAATTTTCTCAGAATGACACAGATTTGAACTTCACTTATTTTCTTGTCTTGGACCACCATAGGAATGATCCATTCTAATTCTTCAACTGGCTCAATTATTCTAGCATCCAACATCCTATCTAGCTCAACTTTAACCCTCTCCTTGTATTGTGGATTCAAGCGATATGGCCTCTGTCTTACCGGTTTTGTGTCTGGATTTAATAGAATATTCATCTCCCCTAAATCACCCATGATCCATTTTAATTCAGAGAACTTTGTAGGGAACATATCTTGGAATTGATGCAGCAAATCTATGATATTTTCCATGGTCTCTTCATCCCAATAGTCCTTAACACTTGCAAATTTTTGGTTCTCCTCTATCCCAATGTTGACTTTTCTGATCTTTAGCGACTGATTCATGGGATCGGTTGGTATATCTGGTGTGCGACATCCCTACCCCCCTCTATTTCTAGGATATTGATATTTCTTAGCTCATCATCATCCTCAGGTCCTCTAGATACATTATAACATTCCATCATTGAATTCATGTGGTAATTCCCATGTGGATTCACCGGATACATGAAATGAACCACCTTCAGCACCACATCATGGATGAGCTCTAGTGCATTATGGACATCTGGATTGGCATCCATGAAGATAAAGGTATGCATTAAAAAAATTGTCAACTCCTCCCAAGTGGTTATTTTCCTGCACAACTCAACTGATATGTGCCAAGATCATGACATTTCATCCAGCGTGTGAACAAAGGCATGGACCCACTCATCCCTCGGTCACGATGCCCACAACATATGACATTGAATCAGATGACTGCCAAGACTAATATTCCCATCATATCATCCAGCATGGTATACCTATGTGTCCCCAAACTGAACTGTCATCAGTCGTCGGCACTGTGACCATCCACTAATTTATTTTTTATGAGTTTCCTACCATCATGCTGGAGTAGCTTTCAGTGCCTCCTCTAATGCCAAGAACTGTTGTGGTTCTGAAACCTTCTCTTCAAAATCAATAAGAACCTTGGATAATTCAAGAAGTCCTTCATAGATGGGAAATTCAATAACCTCATTCACCACACCACACATAGACTGCATGATCAAACCACACTTTCGTACCGATACTTCATGCATGTGATTCTGCCAGTTATTTGATGTATCATCCGAATAGAAAGGGGCAGAGCTAGTGCTACGCCAACCAAGCTCCCCATCAACAATTGGATGGATGTAATATTCTGAAATGTTGTAAGCATGATCCCATCCCCTAACAACTTCATATATTACTTCCTCAATATATCTTCTCCCTTCGCTTGGATCCATGGGAGCAATGACTTTGATGTCTTGATTCTCAAATGTCACATTCACTTCTTAAAGTTAATTACTGCCATACTATCATTGGCCCATCCAATCCCTAACAACATGGGATAGGAGCCTCCACCATCAACAAATTCAATCACATCTAAATCAACATAGGTCTTCATACCTTCGACATCTATAACCAGGTGTGATATGTGCCCAATCGGTTGTACCTTGGCCTGATTGTATAATCTAACTGCATGAGAGACCATCCTAATGTTGGCCTCCCCATATTTTTCCATGTCTGTTTTGTTAGAATATTCACATCTGAGCATAGATCCAGAATAACTGAATCTACTACATATTCCCCAATTTGAATGTTCATTTGCATCTCTTTTCTCATTTTTTTCTTGTGCAACAAATTCACTGCGAAATATTTCCTCCACCTAGGCGGTTGGTGCAATAGGTTCTCTATTTCAGCAAGAGAATTGAGATCTCTTACGAGCAATAAGAATCTCTCAAAGAATTTATTCAAGGTACCATGCTTTCATGATGGTCCTACCTCCAACGATGAATCAAAAGCAGTAGGAATTTCATAAATAGGTGATTTTCCATGATTCCTTCCGATCAGATCACAAGCTTCAAAGAATGTGTCCTTTTCAACAGTGATATCAAACTATACCTTCTTCTTCCCAACTAATTGAATTTGCAGATGAGGGCTATCTTCTCCAGCTGTTGCACCATTGCGAGTGACGATAGGAACATCGACATCCTTTGTTCTAGGTTCCACCGAGATCGTTGCGATTGATGGCCCCTGAATCTAGTTCAGCGATAGATTCATAAGTTGATTTGCATTCTGATTTGAATTTTGGTTTTGAATTGGAATTTGGTTATGTCCTTGAATCTGCACTTGATTCTGGTTTGGCAACTGGTTCTGTAATTGACTTTGGTTCTGGAGTTGATTTTGATTCTGCAACAAGTTCTGATTCTGTAATGGAGAAACATTTCCTACCTTCCATATTATGATTAGCTATGGATAGTTATCAACAGTGTGATCAATCATGGTACAATAGGTACACAATCACTTTAACTATAGAGAATCCCTCTAGTAGTGACCCAATACAACAAAATTATAACATTGGACAAGTCCACAATCTTGTCTGCCTCCTTGACCAAAGCCTCCTCCTCAACCTTGGAATCCTCCATGAAATCCTCCTTGCTACTGGTACTGTGGTTGAGTCAGTCACTGCGGTGGGGGATTTAGATGTTGTTGAACATAATGTGCTTCCTGAACATACTATGGCTACTGCTAAGCCATCGACATCTAATTATACTACGACTGTGGTGTAAACTATGGTTGCGGTTGCGGTGGTATAAACTGCATCTGTGGTGGTGGTGGTATATACTGTAGATGAGGTGGTGGATGTACCAATTGTGGCTGCTACTATGGTTGTTATTAGAATCGATGATCTTCACCCTTCGCATATTATGAATCATACTTCCTTTCCTAAAGGAGGTCATATGCATGAAAATATTTATCTTCATGCCCAACTGATAGACAAAATGAGTAGTATAGGTTTTATGGCTTCATCACCATCTTCTGCATGTATCCACATTCTTCATGTTGATGTGCATAAACTTGGAAAATGCGACACCATGGTATGCTACCACAACTCAATGGGTCTGGTGCTCTGACAACAAAAAATTTCAAAAATTGGGACAAGTATCTTTGGTATGTCCATAAGTGTCACACTAAGTACACTAAAGGTATTCATGATGTTCTTTACCCTTCTTTATATATTGCAACTAAAGCGTCAAGTTTTCTATTTTTTTCTGAATTTGGTTCATACCAGCTGCGCTTTCCCCAATGGGTGAAGCCTCCAACTTGATTGTGATATCTAGAGCCTTGCTTTGTGCCTCAATATTTTGCTGCATCAGTGGTTTCTAGATATGAGATACTAGCACTGTGATGAACCATTCATTATTCTAAACATCGATCATCTTGAAACTGACTCTTTCCATTAATGTCTTGAATATTTGGTCAAAGTCCCAAACAGTTTCATTAGGCAATTGTTTAATCTCCTTTAACTCTGTAATGTACTATGCTTCATACTTTGGTTTCCTGAATTCTTCAATTAGTCCTTTCCTAAATTCATCCGATGTCTTTGCAGGGGTCCCTATAGGAACTTGTACAAATTTCATGAACCAATCCAGTGCACGAATCTGAAGAGTGGTCACCAATTGGCCCTTCTTGACATCATCATCCATAGTCTATCTGACAGTCCATACTACCTCACATAAAAACCAATACTTCTCGGGCTCATCAGTCCCATTTCCAGGGAATAAAGGTAACTTCATGTCATCTCCCACCATCTTGGGCCTTCTTCCTACAGACATTGATCTACTATTAGAATGTTGTTGGCACGTCAGGCAATTCGACGTGGAAATTTTGTTTCTTCTTGAATGCAGAGTAGTGCATGGAGGTGTGGGTACATTGCTAATAGGGTTTGATCTTGCTGCTATACTAGGCATATTCTGGTCATCCTCTTCATCACTATAGGGTTGCTTTGTCCCCTATGGTATTCCTTTGTGGTATTGTGTTTCAATCACATCTGGACTTCTCCTATCTTCTTCCTCTTCTCTTATCGAAACCTTGCTCCTCCCCTCATAAGATCATTTTCTTCCTTGAATTCCATCATAGTCTCATCAAAAATTGCACCCATATACCCCTTATCCTTCCATTCATCTCCCCTCTTTCATCGTGGTATCCATAGCCTTTACACACCAGAGGTCTACTACTCGAGGTGCATCTTTAGTATGCCTTTTTTACAGAAAAGCATCTTAATTGACAATTGAAGGGACAATAAGAATCCACCTTTTAGTCTGTTGAAGAATTCCCTTTCTACTTCACTACTAGATTTAGTAGTATCGACCACAAACTCGGTGATATAGCCTTCTAGGATACTATCCAACCAGAATTCAACATCCCGCGATGCCCTATTGTCAGTCTCCTGCAATTCCTAGATCAATTCAGGGGAACATGAAGTTGGTTTGCCTCCTTGGAAATTTGTCTTGCAATAGGTAAATTGAGCCAACCACTCATATAGGATGATTGGGAATTCCAAGAAAAAATACTCTTGTGGACCATCGTGTATGTGCCTTTCAAACCACTTATTTCTCGTCAGTCTAGGGCTCTGATTTTCTATCTCAGCAAATTCTTGCTACTTCTGGTTGAACCAGTCTTGAATTTCTAGCCTCGTCGTATGCCACAACATTTCCTCCCCTCAGTCGTAACAAGGTACTAGAAACAGAACCATTTGTTGACACAAACCCAACCAACAAATCCCGGTCGACAGAGGTCCCACTCTGTCAAGAATCAGACCTCCGCAATATCCCTAAGCACCGACCTAGATAGGTTTTACCTCGTCTAGAGAAACCCATAGATTGGATGAGGTCTCACTAGAGGCATTTGGGGCAGATCTCTTGGATCCAAGTTTCCGCAAAATAGGAGGGGACAATGTGGAATCAATATTAACAACTCAGCATAACATGAATAGATCTTATTACTTATGCATTAACACAAACAATTATCATTATTATCAATCAGATCACATCATTTCATTACAAATGCAATTACAACTTAAATGAGGCACAAACAGATCCAGTAAAATAACATCATTAAAATAAGGAAAGAATTGCATCATAGATCCATGTCATGGATTCACTTAGCATTCACCATATGATTGCAGAAGCAGTAAGACAGTCAAATATAAAAGAAAACAGTATTTCAGATAAACTTCCATCTTGTGATATTAGTTCTGTGCAATAATCCATAGATTCAAAAATAGATAAAAAAATCAACTAATATATCTCAATTCTCTACTATGCCCATTCCCCTCCCCTCGACACATACAATTCCACTTCTATTTATAGGCTTGTGCCTTTACATTCAAGGTCCACTCAGATGAATTCCTAAATAACTCTTAACTGATTCTACAAAATCATGACCAATATCCACAAAATATGGTCCAAAGTACAAAAAGGTGACACAAAATATAAAAGATATTCTAATTTCCTCTTTGTGCTCTAATCTTCCTCTTACACGGTGTCTTTTGAGCTTGCTGCATCCAAAACCCCTGCCAACAGAGAGTAGGTTTCTTACTAGTGTTTATCATTTTCAAGGAGGGAATTAGGGTTGACCCTTTAAAGGTTGAGGAAATACTTCAATTGTCTCCCCCACGAAATATTATAGATTTTCATAGTTTGCAAGGGATGGAAAATTTCTTGCAGAGATTTGTTGTCAATTTCACCAAGTTGACTAAGGGTTTCATGCACATATTGAAGAAAGACATGCATTTTATTTGGGATGAGAGATCCCATGAGTCTTTCCATGCTTTAAAGAAAGCCTTGGAATCGGCCCCAATTCTTATTCCATCTGATTACATAAGTGCTTTCTTATTATACGTGGTTGCGTCCCAATAGACGATTGGTATGGTCTACGTTCAAGAGGATGAGGAGCTTCAGGAGCATTTCATCTATTATCTTAGCTGAAACCTCATTGATGCAGAACTTCATTATACTCATGTCGAGAAGCTATCCCTAGCTACCATCCATGGTGTCAAACATTTGAGGAATTACACACAACAGGATTTGAACCTGAAATCCTACAATAGAATCCAATGACATCTAACGTAACATATGGATGTGTCAAATTACAATGATGAAAAGTACTGTACCTTCTAAATTATTTTAGCATTGTCGAATTTCCAACTTCGTTAGCATAGGTTTTTCAATGGCAGTATTGTTGTCAGTTATGCGGCGGTGGAATGTCGAATTTGTGATGCCCATATCGGTGGTTATGTCGTTGGATATCTGAAAAGACGGTCTCAAAAATGTGATGATTATGTTATCGGATATCCGATAAGAGGGTGTCAGATTGCCGACGTGGTTGGGAAATTTTTTGAAATAATATAAACACATATTTCAAATAGTTTGACCCATATTTCCAATGGTAACTATGTTCACATCGTCGGATATTCGATGACTGTGAAATTATAAATTTAAACATTTTTAAACATTCCGACATGTTTGCTATAGAAGCGACGGACAGTTTGAGGAAATTATTTATTCCTCGACGGACGGTTTCAAGAATTGTTATATTCTTCAATGGGAGGTTGTGGGAAATTTTTTTTCTTCGACAGACAATTTGCAAGAATTTTTTTATTCTTTGACAAACCTCCATTTGATAAAATTGTGATGCGTGGAACTTGATTTTTTAAGATCGTCGATAGTATTCATTCACGAAGTTTGTGACAAAATGTCAAATAGAAATATTCCTGATCCAAATGAAAACAATCGACAATTGCTTGCTAGACTATGGGATGCAGTGAAACGAAGGGGTGATGGAAAATGTTATTGTCCATGTACTCAATGCAGGGGATTTAAGAGGAGAATAATATTGATCTCAACATCCATAAAACATTGCAGGGAACATGGACACACTAAGGGGGGGAATGAATATCATCCATTTGTAGGTTTAGCATTATAAATTTTTTTATATTCTTTGCTTTGGTAAATGTATTTATTAATTTAATATTCCTATATTAATGTATATCTATTTATGTTTCCATTTATTTATAAAGGAAAGACACCCTATGACATATCGTCCAGAGGAACGGCTTTCAGAACAAGTTCCGTATCAAGATCATGGAGCATCTATGTTTAATGGAAAACAAGTGAATGATCATATTGAACAATATGATCATATAGATAATGTAGTTGAAGATGATGGTACAAATACATTGATCCATGATTCATTTAATGTTAGAATGGATGATGATGATGACAATGATAATGAAAATGATATACTTCTTCTCGATAAGGCATATGAACCCCTTTATGAAGGCTCCAAAACAAATCTTCTCTCTGATGTAATGTTGATGATTAAATTGAAGGTTATGAATGGTATTTCAAACATATCAATCACACGGATGCTAAGGTATGTAAAATAATCCATCACATATACGATTGTGATAAAGTTTATTTGTATTCCTATAATAATTATATTGTTAATTTATTATTTATCATCATACGGATGAAGTGTGTTTCGTTAATATTATTTATTTATTACATTAACTATAAGTTCTTTTATGTAGCTTGATAGATGAATTTTTGTTACCACCATCAAATATTTTACCTCGCACATATCGAGATTTATCTTCCATAATGAAAGAGATTGGAATGCATTATGAATAAATCCATTCATTCCTCGATGACCACGGTATATATTATAATCAGCATGAATTTGCAATAGAATGTCAGGAATTTCATATAAGTAGATATCAAATAGATCAAGTAACAAAAAGGGTTCCTCATAAGGTTCTTCATTATATTCCCATCATTCCATGTTTTCAATGACTCTTTAGGTGCAAAAAATAGCGCAATTTATGGATTACCATGCCATGACAAAAGTCAAGACGATGTTATTCGAATACCTATAGATGGTTCTTCTTTTAGAGATATGGAGGAAAAGTGGCCTCACTTTAAATAAGAACCATGTAATCTTAGGATTTCTTTGGCAGTAGAAGGTGTTAATCCATTTTCATAGAAAAAATCCATTTACATGGTGTGGGCTATTTTTGTTATCAACAATAAAATTCCTCCATGGTTGTCAATAAAGAGGGAGCACATAATTTTGTCGATGATTATTCTAGGTATTTTGGGTCTACAACTGTTTTACTTTTAATTTAGTTGTGGCATCTCATTTTTCGTATTATGTTTCCTAGTTTCATTTGTATATTTTTATATTTTACTCTTGTGCATGGTTTATACGTCTTAATGGTTCTCATAATGATATATTTTATATGTACTTCAAATCAATCAGGTAAGTTCCAAGTCAAAGATATGAATGTATATATCGAACCTCTTATAGATGAGCTACTCAATTTATGGAATGGCATCACTGTGTATGACGTATCTAGACCAATATGACAAAGGCAATTTCAATTCCATGTAATGGTTGTATAGACAATACACGATGGCCCTGGGTTAACCCAATTTTTTGGTTTGTATTTTTAACTTCCACTTTAACTGCATTTAATTATATGAATTAGTTAATATAGTTTATATATAATTATAATTGACATAGATATTCAATGTCTATATATTGTAGGTCTTCAGACAAAGGGTAAATTTGCATGTCCGGTTTGTGGTCCTAAGATAAAATCTCGTCACTCAAAAAGCTTAAGAAAGGAGGTGTTTGATGAGTATAGGCATTTGCTCTCTAAGAATGACAGGTATAGAAAAACCAAAAAAAAATATTTTCAATGCGAAGCAGGAGACTGCATTAAAACCATGGAGAATGACACCTCACCTTTGGAAGATGCAATACAATAGAAATCGTCATCATGGTACATATGGATCATCGTATATGAATTATTATGTATTTTTATTTTTATTTTCAGTTGTTTACTGTAGTGTCCATATTTGATTTATGATGTAATTTATTTATAAACTAATATTCATGATGTCCATCATGATCATGAAGGTATTAATGGGATTCCACGAGGAATGAAAAGTTATCCTATACAATTTAGTAGGTTTCCCTACTATGAGCACTATAAATTGCTCATTTGTTTGATACAATGCATATTGGAAAGAATGTGACTGAAACATTATGGTGACTACTGGAGCTAAGGAGGGAGAAAGATAAAATTGTGAAATCTTGCAAAGACATTCAAGAAAGAAACCATGCAATGAAAGATGTCATCCAATTTAATAGCAACAGATACCAAGTTAATATAAACTCAATTCCATGGATGTTTACGAATCAGCAAAGCAATGTCATCAAAGAAGTAATGTGAAAAATTAAATTTCCCACTGGATTTTGTGCAAACTTGAATAATATCATAACAAAAAAAGGTGATTTTGCGAGGGTCAAAACACATGATTCACACGTCTTCATCAAGGTAATTATTATTGTTATGTCCATATAATTTTTTTTCTTGTTTGTATACTCTTTGTTTAATACATGGTGTGGTTTGTATATTGATACAGTATGTTCTACCTCTCTCTCTCTCTCGGACAACTTCGACAACAATGTAAAACAAGTTATATATAATCTTGGTAAATACATGAGGTAATTAGCGATTAGTTGCATGTGCTTAGTGTTTCTTTAATTCTCCGTATAATTTACATTATTTTTTTGTGCACTATTTCATGATATGTAATTTAATGTTTTTTTTTGTTAAATATCATTATTGGTTTTCGTCACTTGTAGATGGTTGACATCTAAAGAAATACATAAAGAAGATATAAAGTATCAGAGGAGATAAATTCCTCATCTCATGTTTGAAATGCAGAAGCATCTACCTTTGAAATTTTTCAATCCACATGATCACTACCTCATACACCAAGTTGAGGAGATTGAGTTGTGTGGACCTGTGCACTCAAGGTCCATGTGGATGGTTAAGAGGCACTTGAAATTTATGAAGGGTTTGGTGAGACAACGAGCACATGCTGATGGTTCTATGATGGAAGGATATACGGTATACCAAAACATGTTGTATGTCAGTGAATATATTCCTTTTTTAGCGTCAAAGCTCAATTTACATCGCATTTGTGATCCAAAATCCAATAACAAATTTGAAGGGGAGAAATTGAAGGGGAAAGGTACATCGAGGAAGGTGAAAGGTAATTATTGGCTAGTGGATGTTTATTATATCGTTCATATTATAATTTCATTTTCTAGTTATTCCATCAATTAAGAGCATATACTTTGTTCAATAAATTTACACCTGTCTTTCATTTTAATGATTATTGTCATCAAGCAGGTGGTCAAGAATGGGATGCAATTCATTTATACATCGCAAACAATTTTGATTGGATGAAGGTATGTATTGAATGATGTGAACAATAAGGTCATGGAATATCATGGGAAGGTGTGGCATCATTGGTAAAAGCAACGCATCAAAATGGAGATAGAAATCTTACAGAAAGGGAAATCGATTTAGCATATGGTTTAAAAGAAAAAATGGCAAGCATATTAATCAATAAATCTAAATATTTTATTTTGCAAATTACATTTTGATGTACATTTTGTTCTTTTCCATGTATTGTTGCATAACTATTGAATCATTCTATAATCTTTTCGTGTATTGCTTGTTGCAGGTAAAACACCATAAGGTTATGGTCTGCAATGGTTGTAGATATCACATCAAAAAATTGGATGAAACAAATAAAACATCATATTGTGGGATATATGTAGTCTTTGAGGTGACCAATGTTTCATCTAGAAGTGACAGACATCCAAAACTCTCAGAAAATCCTTCAAGGTAGTTCTATTCGTTGTCAAATGGTATAGGTTACAATTAAATCAATGTCATACCAATAGAACTATTATTGATCATGATAATGGATTTACCATGGTAAATACAAGGTTGTTTGAGCCAGGAACTAAGCCCTATGTTCTTCCAATCCAATGTGAACAGGTATTTTACTTGGAGGTTCCAGGTAAAGCGAGTTGGTCATTTGTCGTGAGACACGATCCAAGGGGAAGACCAGCAAAGTAGAACCTAGATGATGGTAATGAAGAGGGTTGTCTAGAAGAAGATGATGATGATTAAGAGCATGATCAACATGTGTTAGGTGATGATGATGATCTAGCAGAAGATGTCTAAGAAATAGTTGAATCAGATGATGTAGTAGACAATTCCCATGAAGATTATACTGATGATGACATGATGAGCGTAACTGACTTAGATGGCGATGATGATATGGACAATACTTACAATGTTGACTCTGGATATGATGATATGGATGATGAATTGGATGAAGAAGATGATGGTGTGGATGAAGAAGATGATGAAATATATTGAAAGGTAAATATTTAATTAGACCTATTATTTTATCTTATCAATTTTAAAAGGAGTTACTAACATCATCATCATCACCATAATCTTCATCATCATCGTCATTTTGATCATCATCGTCATCATCATCATCGTTAGCACCAACATCATCATTATCATCATTATCACATCATCATCATCATCATCATCATCATCATAATCATAATTAGGTACCATCATCGTCATAATCATCATAATCATAATGATCACACTTATCATTATCATCATCTTCATCACCATCATGACCATCATCATCATCATCATCATCATCATCATCATCATCGTCATCATCATCATCATCATCATCATCATCATCATGATGTGATAATCATCATCATCATCATTGTCATTGTTGTCATCAACATCATAATCACCATCATCATCACCATTGTCGTCTTCATCATCGTCTTTATCATATGGATGACGTGGATGAAGAAGATGATGAATATTGAAAGGTAAATATTTAATTAGACCTCTTCTTTTATCTTTTTTTTTTCTAAAAAGAGTTACTAACATCATCATCATCACCGGCATCTTCATCATCATCATTGTCACTATCATCATCATCATCATCATCACCATCAAGTGCGTCATCATGATCATCATCATTATCATCGTCATCATGAACCTCATCATCATCATCATCATAATCATAATCAGGTACCATCATCATTATAATCATCATAATCATAATGATCACACTTATCATTATCATCATATTCATCATCATCGTCATCATCGTCATGATGATGATGATGATAATCATAATCATCATCATCATCAACATCATCATAATCATCATTGTCGTCTTCATCATCAACATCATAATCAACTTCATCATCATCAACATCATCATCATCGTTGTCGTCATCACCATAACCATCATCAACATCATCATCTTCATCATATTGATATTGATGATGATGATCATCATCATTATCATCATCATCGTCGTCTTCATCCTCATGATAATCATCATCATGATCAACATCATCATCATCATCATCATCATGTTCATTATTATCGTCTTCATCATCATGATAATGATGAATATGATCATCATTATCATCATCATCATCATCATTATCATCATCACCATCATCACCATCCACATCACCATTGTCATCATGATCATCGTCATCATCATCATTATCATCATGTTGATCATCATCGTATTCATCTTCATGATCTTGACCCTCACCATCATCATCATCATGTTGATCATCATCGTATTCATCATCATGATCATCTTCATCCTCATTGTCATTATCATGGCGTTCAACATCATCATCTCCATCATCATGATCACCATCATCACCATCGACATCACCATCGTCATCATGTTAATCATCATTGTCTTCATCATCATGATAATCATCATCATGATCACCATCATGATCACCATCACCATCATCTTCATCATCATCACCATCATCATCGTCTTCATCATCATCACCATTGTCATCATCATCATCATCTTGTTGATCGTCATCATATTCATCATCACCATCATGATCATCTTCATCCTCATCATCATTATCATGATGTTCAACATCATCGTCTTCATCACCATTATGTTCATCATCATCACCACCATCATCACCATCCACGTCACAATCGTGATCATGTTGATCATCATTGTCTTCATCATCTCGATAATCATCATCATGATCACCATCATCACCATCATCATCACCATCATCATCATCGCCATCATCACCATTATCTTCATCGTCATCACCATCATCATCATCTTTATCATCAATATCATCTTCATCATCATGACTCTCATCATCATCATCATGTTGATCGTCATCATATTCATCATCATGATCATCACCATCATCATCATCACCATCATCATGTTCATGATGATGATGATGATAATCATCATCATCATGACCCTCATTATCATCACAATCATGACCCTCATCATCATCACCATCATCACCATTATCTTGATCATGTGGCTTATCTTCCTTGTTTCTAGTATGACATTGAAACTAGATTTTTATTTTTATTAAGATAAAAGTGACTTTATGGAAAAGTCAAAAGTTATGAGAAAGTTAAAATTTAAGATAGATTGTATGAATAATATGATCATTCTCAATTTCAAAGTAAATATAATAACAATGACCAATTTTGTGAAAATAAACATAAAAAAGTTAATCAAAGTATTATTTGTTAACTTTTTATATTAAATGTTTATTTTGTGAAATATTTTTTAATAATTTTATAAGTAATTATTTTAGATATTCGAAGATCAATAATAAATATAGTATAAGGTGGATTATTTTTTATTTTTTTTACTAGGGGAATCGACAACTGGGGATAGGCTAGTACTCGAGTGACATGAGGTCCAGGGATCCATTCCCACTACCACTATAACCCTAGGTTCCCCACACCCGCCACAAGACATGGGACACAGGTAAACCCGGGTGGGATTGATCTCGTGACCTCCAATTTACAACAAGTGACTTCATAACAAGGGAACTGCCAATGAGCCACACCTGTGCGGGCTATTATAAGGTGGATTATTATTAACATATAGAAAAAAGTATTACAAAATCATTGTAACATTTGAATATCAAGAATGTTAAAATATACAACCATCTTACCTTATTAAATGGATAAACTTAGGAAATATGTTTTTATTGGACATTAAATGGATAAACGTTTCGTGAAAATTGGGTCATGGTTCTCCAATGTGACAAGCACATCGATGATGGTGATGATGGTGATAATGATTATGATGATGATGATCATGGTGATCATGATCATGATCATGATTATCATGATGATGAAGATGATGATGATCAACATGATCATGATCATGAATATGATAGTGATGATGGTGATGATAATGATGATGATGAGGGTCATGATGCTGAAGACGATGGTGATGATGGTGATCATAATCATTTCCATCATCATCACTGTCATCATCTGACAACCCATATCCACAAGATGATTATATGATTATCTTCATCATGATGCTAATGAAAATGATGAGGAGGAGGAGGAGGAGGATCATGATGATGAAGATAATGATGATCAACATGATGAAGATGACAGTGATGATGGTTATGATGATGATGATGATGATGATGATGAAGATGATGATGATCAACATGATGATGATGATGATGAAGATGATGGTGATCATCATCAATGCCATCATCATCATCACTCTTACCATGATGATGATCATGATGATGATGATGAGGGTCATGATGATAAAGATGATGGTGATGATGGTGAGGATGGTGATGCTGCTAATGATGATGATGAGGGTCATGATGAAGAAGACGATGATGATGAAGAAGAAGATGATGATGATGATGATGCCGATGATGATGATGATCTTCATGATGATCATGATCATGATGATGGGGATCATGATTATGAGGATCATGATGATGAAGACGATGATGATCAACATGATGAAGATGATGGTTATCGTCGTCATCATCATTATCATCATCGTCGTCGTCGTCATCATCATCATCATCGTCGTTGTCGTCATCATCATCAACATCATGTTGATCATCATTGTATTCATCATCATGATCATGATCATCATCATATTGATCATCATCGTATTCATTATTTATTTCAATTCTACATTAATACTTATTAAAATTCACAACAATTGAAAAATGGATTTTTAATGAATGCAAAAGAAAGGTTACTCCAATTCATTCTATAAATGGTAGTAGATGTTAGTGGTTATAAGACATAGAGATTATATGACAAGGTTCATAGAATTTATATTTGAAGTATTAGATGTTTTAGGGGTTAATAGTTAAATGGATTAAAGGGTTTATGGGTTAATGGTTAAATGGATTAAGTATTAGATGTTTTTAGGGGTTAATGGTTAATGGATGATGATGGTAATGGTCAATGGATTAATGGTTAGTAATTAGGTGTTAGTAATTACATATTAAATATTTTTAAATATTAAATATCAATGGTTATAATATATTATGGTTATAATGGTTATATAGATTAGGTGTTAGTAATAAATATATTTTTTAAATATTAAAAATATAAAATTAAAAAAGAAACCTATTAATTAAAAAAAAAGAAAAATAAAAAACAAAAAACAAAAACACAAGCATACCTTACCTCACTCTGTCATTGTGAATTGAGCTGAGTTGTGCCTCGTATCGTCATTGAGTGTACTATGAGATGAATTGAATTGAACTATGCCTCTAGTCGGCACTAAGAAAACTGTACTGGACTCTACCTTCTATCGCATGGACTACGAACTCTACCTCTCATCATTGAGCGAACTGTGGACTCTACCTCCTTTTGGTGCTAAATTATGGACTTTGCCTCCTTTGGGTAGGAACCAAAGTTTCTCCCATTGCATGGACTATGAACTCAACCTCTCATCATTGAGGGAACTATGGACTCTACCTCCTTTGGGTAGGAACTGAATTTGCTGCAATCTATCAAGCTAGGCACATAATGCCTCCTAAATCGGCAAGTTTATGTCATACCTATTATATCTCTCATTTTACTCATATTATTTCAGGGTTTGGGGGTTACGAAATAGGTTCAATGTTTGGGTTTATGGGTTACATTTTAGGTTCGTGCTACTATACTAAGGCATTACAGAACTCACTTTGGTTAGGTTCTCTATGGAGTTCCCTGTCTTCTACACAGCAACGAGATACATTGGCTCAGTTACTCATCATAGGTTTTCGGAGGGTTATATAAATGTGCCCTGGATATCAACCTTGGTTGGAGTGAACGACAAAATATTTGGAGGTTGAGATTATTCCAACACTTTTTTCAAAATGGGGGCCCTCTAAAGGTACAATTGCATAGGGGAATTTTAAAGTTCTCTTTATCTTCCACAATTTTGATTTCCCACTTAGGGCATAGGTTTGGGCTTGAAGAGATGATTTGATCATATCCAAACCACCCCATTCCTTTATATTGCAATAAAGCCCCCAATTAACTCGATGGAAACCCTTCTTTCCCTATAGTATGACCTAGATCAAGTCTTTTAGGATCTTCTTCAACCAATGATAGGTTGCACTAGTAGGACCTGACAAGATGGATAATAGGCATGAGTAGAAGCTATAACCTTGAACAATTTTGAAACTTGGCTGTTAAGAATAGATGAAAAGAAATCCATTTGTTCATCTTCGTAGCTATATGTTGTAGCACTACATCTTAGAGGGATTTTTTAGAGTCTTTAAAAGCAAATGGTGGTCTCGAGAAACTAAAAACCTACCTAGGTTTAATCTTGGTCCACTCTTGGCTGGTAAGTTAGGGATGTCATCTTGCGATAAATTATGACACTATATTTTGGCCATTTAAAGCTTAAAACTCAAGGCCTCATTAAAAACCTCAATAAAATCTATCACTCTTCATTTATCATGAGGTATCTTATTCAATTGAAGACCATGTTTAGTCAGGTTTCATATGGGGTTTTGTAGCTATGCCATGTTGCATTACCGTGTGATATTAGTTAGTATTATTTACTTCCACATGAGGCAAGGTTATAGGATTATGGCGGATATAGAGGCTTATAGTGCATATGTTTCCCTGACACTTTCCTTATGGTTCGTTCCAACTATCCCAAGATTTTCTCTTTATTAAAATGTATATCTATGGGGTGAGTGTGTGGTGCTTAGAGGAATTTCATGTTGCATACTTTGGATATTATTGCACCTTCTTCCCCTTTAGATCTTGGCAGGATATCTACTTGTTTTTATGATGGATGTAACATGAGTTGGTGATGATTATTTTGTACCTTGCTATGTCAGTGTTGTGATGATGGTCTATTCTATGTGTTGGTGATATTTATGGTCCGATCTAGCTGATTAT
Source organism: Pseudotsuga menziesii (assembly GCA_001517045.1). Lineage (NCBI taxonomy): Eukaryota > Viridiplantae > Streptophyta > Pinopsida > Pinales > Pinaceae > Pseudotsuga > Pseudotsuga menziesii. Next base: position 109,362 of record LPNX010076984.1, read on the forward strand.
AAAGAGGATGTTTACCTTTTATGTATTGATGGACAAGGAGCCTATGAACTTCGGCTTTCCCTAAGTATTTTGGGTCAATTTTTCTCTTAACACGATATATTTGTTATTTGTCTTGATTGTGTCTAATTCCTCAATTTTGACTTCAATCATTCATTTCAACACCTTAAAATTACTTAATTGTATGGACTATGCATTATATCTGAAAATTGGCATGATGCATCTTAAAAATTATATCCATTCTTTGGTCTAGAAGCCAAAGTTGTAAAGCATATTTTACATAGACCATTATCAACTTTTAGAAATATGCATTAGCTACTACAAATACACCTTAAAAAGTAGTTTTATAAATAAGACCTATGCTAAGTATTTAGTTATCCAATATTCTCATCATTCTAGGCCTTAGTTTTCCCTTAGGGAAGCCCCCTTGTGCTAGTGATAGGCTAGCCTAACAATAGGAATTGTTCATGTGGTGGTAGTGGTAGCAATTCCAAGTTCCATTGAAATCTCGGCTAGGTGATTTCTATGTTTTAACCTCAAGTGATAATTTTATTCATAATGCAATCTAGGGTGTTCCCCACTAACTCTTTGTCTATCAATATAGTAGGAGAACAATTGTTGGAAAAATTATCGTTAACCATTTTACTAATGTGGGGCCCAAAGAAAATATACCTTTTATAAAACCTTGATAAGATCGATGATGCAAGAGGTAGCTAAGGGATTTTGTGGCCATCATATATATGGTCAGGCCAAGGGTTATCCTTGTCTAATTGACTCAAACAATTCATATGCCTTATATTTAGCTTGATTTATATACAAGAATATTGAAGCATTTATGAATTAAACATCCCACCATCCAGAAAAACAAATTGACCAAAATAGAGCTTGAAGCATTGCTAGAATATTTGACCAATCTACTTGTTCATAAGCTCTTTCAAAATCCAACTTTATGAACAAAGCTGTAAACCTTTGGTTCTTGTCCCATTTCATACCCTCCCAAGCAACAACTGTAGCATCAAGGATAAACCGACCTTGAATGAAACAAGTTTGCTCAGGTGAAATAATATAAGGTTGGATGTAGTTCAATTTTGCACAAAACATTGGGAATGAGAATTTGTTGTCTACTAGTAATCATTGCAAGATCCTTTGCTTTGGGGATTAATTGGATGAAACCTACCTCTTTGAGAAGTGGTCGGTCCAAGGGACTTATTTTAGACAACTTCTTTGTAACATCTTAATAGGTCGGGCCCAACACAATTATATGTGGATTTTAAAAACTCGTAGGGAAAATTGTATAGCTTAGGATATTTGTCATCAACCATCGCCATTAGATTTTCCATCATTACTGTTATGTTCAAATTTGTGAGAAATCATGAGGTAGAGTATCTACCGTGAATTCTCTACCTAGCCTTATCTCTCTAATTGGGTAGTGTATGATTCAGTATTCCTATGGATACCGTAGGAATAGAATAACATTAACATTACACATATTAGGAGGATATACTATATTTTTATATTAGGCAAACAACATATATAATGTATAGAACATGATACCCTTATATTAGAGTCATTACACATGTACATGGTTTGTAACAAGCTAACCTCTTGCTTCTGATAACAATATCATAGGTGTTAGATTTTTAACATTTAAGCTATATGATCTTAGGATCTTATCTGAGAGAATAACAAGCACAGCAATCAATCACAAGAGACAATGAACACAAATATTTTCCTTGGGGAAACCATAAAGGAGAAACCCCCGCAACTTCCTCATTGATAGAATCATCACCAAAAGTAAAACCCAAAGATACAAAGATGATCTCTCGACAGCAATAGTCTCTCTCTCTTGTCCCAGCTTATTCTCTCTCTCTTAGTTATGCACTACAACTGAGTGCCTGTGTCTATATGTGATAAATAGAGAGGCTCACTCTCTATTTATACTAATTCCCAACTTCACATTAAATCACCAGGGCCAGCTTCTCTAGGAGACTCTAATAACCCTAGTGCCCTGCAATTGCGGGGACTTTAACCCTTGAATAATAAGGAGGGTTACTTTCAATGACTTTACATGACTTAATTACTTTATTGATTCTCTCGATAGGATCATCGAGGTATTACATGACACAATTACATCACTAAAACTCCCAATAGGGACATTGGGGTATAATATACAAGTGAATACATTCTGAATTTACAAATACATCAACACTCCCTCTTAACTAGGAAGGTATTCTCTCGACACAATTTATCAGCATGAGTATTCTTCTATGGGTCATCACTGGATCATCATCAAGTCTGGCTCATCACTGGATCATCATCACTGCTTCCGCTATCTCGAACAAATGGTGCCATCTCTCAATTCTACTCATCACTGGAAGTTCTACAGAGTCTGCCCTTTTTCATGCTTGTTGTAGGACTAGCCTCAATTTAGGTCTTCATCATCTTCAACACTTATATATGACCATGGAATGAACCATGTTAGAAAGGCCCACCCAGCACTTACATCTGACCATCAGAGGAACACATCCAAGAACCATGTCAAAAAGGCACGCCCAACACTCACATTTGACCATCAGAGGAACACATCAAAAACCTATTTCAGAAAGTCCCAACACTCACATCTAACCTCATCTTGTCAGAAAGGTTCTACACTTACATCCAAACTCATATTATTAGAATTCATCCGCACTTACATCCAACCTCATCTTTTCAGAAAGGCTTCGCACTTACATCCGACCTCATCTTGTCAGAAAGTATCTGCACTTACATCTGACCACATCTTGTCAGAAAGGATCTGTACTTACATCTGATCATCTGGGAACAAATCCCACAATCACATCAGAAGGGATATGCACTTATATCTGATCATGTCGAAACAAATCCTGCAATCACATTAGAATGGATCTACACTGATCACCTGGGAACACATCCTACAATCACATTAGAATGGATCTGCATTGATCATGTGGTTCCACAATCACATCAGAATGTCTCTAAAATGATCATGTCGAAACACATCCCACAATCACATCAGAATGTCTCTGCACTGATCATGTGGGAACACATCCCACAATCACATCAGAATATATTTGCACTTACATCTGACCATGTGGAGCCCAACCTTCCACCATGTCAGAAAGGCTAATGGATACATCAATTCCATTTGGAGGGAACCTCGATCTAGAGAACACCAAGTTTCTCCCTGAATTACTCAAACTTCACTCTAACTAATGGTTTGGTCAACACATCAGCTATCTGCTCATCTGTCGCAACATATTAGATATTCACTGCACCTCTCTGCACCATATACCTGATATAGTGATATTTGATCTTAATATGCTTTGACATGTCATGGAACACTGGGTTCTTTGTCAACTTCACAAAACTATGGTTGTTGCAATATATACAAGTAGCATCCAGCTATAGATCAAATAAGTCAGATAGAAGCTTTCTCAACCACACTGCCTCACAACTATTTGAACAAGTTGCAACATACTCTGCTTCAATTGTAATCAATGCCACATAGGATTTCTTCTTGCTAAACTAGAATATCACACCTAATCCCATACTAAATCAACACCCTAAAGTGTGTAAATTAAGGCCAGCAATAGATTAATTTTACTCACAACAATTAACAATTGATCATGCAAAATTGCTCACAAAAGAGACTGAAAATGGAGCTATAACACTAAACTATATTATGTAAGTGTACAATATCCAACCCTGTAATAACATAGGATTCTGAATAAATAGAATACATCAGGAAATCAAATGCATGAGGAAGCATCCAAATCTAGCATAAAGCAGGATTAGCAAAAATAAGCAAATCCCCCATAGGTGTAAAAAGCTGATCCCAAATCTGTCATGGAGCTCACGAATTGGAAAGGGCGCATGGGCAAGCTAAAGAGTGATGAAATGGCATCTCATACATAATTTTTCATGAAGAAAAGAGTGGAGGATGAAGAGGACAAAAAACTAGTTCACCTCACCTAGTCTAGCTTTCCTATGTGCCTTAAAACACTGAAAAAGCAAGCAATAAAGCAGAAAAAGCAGATAGGAACCTAGGAGGCCAGGAATAAAGTAGATTTGATTCATAAGGCTTTTCCAAGCACTACATGATTCAAATATGGAAATTTTGACCTCTATGGATAGGCAAATAGCAACTTGCACAAGGTGGGACACATGAACTAGGAAAATAAGACAAAAATAAATGAATTAATGTCTAAGTGGGTAAACTATGGGTTGATTATTCTAACACCCCCCCTTAAGCCTGAATTTATGAATAATATATCAAAAATATAGGGCCTATCAACAAGGATTAGTCACCCTTTACATACTGCATGTCCAAATAAACAAGGAAAGAGGCAATACCAAGTTGGGAAAATCCTCCCTTAAACATGGACTATAAACGAAATTGTAGAATCTTGTCTTCACTCATGCTTTCACAGCATGATCAGTAATCCCCAACAGTGATTTGAGATTGCTTAAGGTCTTCTCACAAAATGCTTTGGTGAAGATATCAGCTACTTGTTCTGAAGATGAACAGAAGAGTAGGTGAATGGTGCCATCATGCACAAGTTCTCTGATGTAGTGCATATGGATCTCAATGTGTCTAGTTCTCTGCTTCTAAACTGGATCCTTGCAGATTTGAATGGTACTCTGGTTATCACAGTAGATGGTAGTTGAGTACTCAGGTTAGAAACCACACTCTCCAAGTAAACCCTGCAACCATAAACATTGAGTTGCTGCATTAACAACTCCTCTGTACTCTGCTTCTGTAGATGAGAGTGCAATGGCACTCTGTTTCTTGCTTGACCAGCTGATTGGCCCTTCTGCAAGCATGAACACATATCCAAAAGTGGACTTTCTGTCTGTGCTATCACCTGCCCAATCACTGTCAGTAAATCCAATCAACTCAAGATCAGATTTTGCCTTATAGAAGATCCCATGTGTCCNATCTTCATATTATCCAACAAAAAGACACTCTTGGCTTTGGGGCTACAAAGCCTTCCTCTTCTCTGTCGGGATTCTAGCCCATGCTTTTGAGCCAAAAATCCTGAAATGGGTCGCATCTGGCTTGTGCCCACTCCATGATTCGAAGGGATTCATATCATAAATTTGTTTGTGAGGCACCCTATTCTGTATATAGGCTACATAGTTGATAGCTTCGGCCCAGTACTTTGGTGGCAAAGTTTTGGCCTCCATCATGCATGTTGCCATCTCCTTTAGTGATCTGTTCTTCCTCTCAGCAACACCATTTTGCTGTGGTGTGTAAGGGATAGAATGCTGCATCTGAATACCTACATCTGCACAATAGTTAATAAACTAAAACTTGACATACTCACCACCATTGTCAGATCTGAGGGCCTTGAGTTTCCTTCCAGACTGGTTTTCAACCAAAGCCTTAAAGACTTTGAATAGGCCAAAAA
>LPNX010076996.1:1105-100239 GCA_001517045.1 Pseudotsuga menziesii
AAAGAGACAGAGGAAAATTTCAATACTCTCCCCACGCAAATCTTTCATTATCCCCCCGCTTTGAAGCCACTAGCCGCTGGAAAAGTAGGGCGAAGGCCATCCATGAGCTCGCCATCACTGAGACTGTGCTCTTCTGCGATTGGCCGCAAAGTTTTCTCTAAAGTCCGTCGTCTTCCCATACACAGCACGGTCCGTCGCCTTCCCATACACAGCCTTCGTGCAGGGGCACTTTCCATCCATCGCAGATCAGTTGTGTCCGTTGTGTTCTTAACCTCATGACCAAAGCTGTGACGAACCAGAGGACGAATCATCAAACAAACACTAAATCCTCTGCACCAATACTTCACAAAATAAGCCCCCATTCCTTGATGGCTTTGCTGCAGATGGCTTTGGCAGCAGCATATTTTCCAACCCTGGGCACCTCCACCACCACAGCCATGTCCTGCCGTGCCCATATCGAGAACGACCACGAAAACAATTCTGGAAATTGGCCAGGTAGGGGAAACTTCACGAGCAAGCATTGTCCGAGGTGGTGGAAAACTGCAGGAAACAGCGGGTAAACCAAAAACTCAACAGGCAAACGAGAAACACGCGTCAAAATCCGATTGGTTCCATAGACGAAAGTGAACAGTGGTTTTCCGAACTTCTTCGGAGAGAAACGCCTAACGGCGTAAAAATTAGTTTTTTTAAATTTATAAATTTTTCTCCAAATTTAATAAATATTTTGTTTCAAGTTGTAAGTTTAGATAAGAATTTCAACCTAAAACTTTGTTTTTAGAAGTATTTTAAAATAGTTGCTTAACTAAAAAAACCAAAAAAACAAAATAATGCAAAACTTTACCCTTACAAAAATAGGACTTGTAAGTAGAAAATGTTGAGTTTTTTCATTTATTTATTTACCTTATCACCAGCTAAGAGAACTACTCTGATGAATAAATTTATTTTTAAAAATATTATTTTGGATTTTAGTAGAAATATTGGGCATGAGTAGAATTCTATCGATGGAATGATGGCCTTGGGTATATAAAAGTTTTGCCCAATTTTGACTCTACTGAAATTGTCCAAAATTGTATTCCAATTGATACAAACTTTTACTTTTTATGTTGTCAAATTATGGCCACAAGTGGAAAATTTTGTTTGGTAATTATGGTTATAAGTTGGGCACTATAGAACAGATGGACAATGGTGCGGCAAAGTGATTTCACACCTCACTCTGGTAATCTAATGGCGGCCTCTCTGCTAGTCTGGTGGACTTGGTTATGGCGGCATTTTTCTTGAACTTCCTTATGCCCTTGACTGGTCCCTCCTGTCGTTTCCTTTGCTGGGTATCCTGATATTTGCCCTGTTTCTGTTGTTCTCTCGTTCCTTTGTTTTTGTGCTCTAGGGGTTTTAGGGTTTCTCTTGGGTCATGTACTTACCCCCGACGACTTATTAGAGTCCCTCCCCTTACCAAGGGGACTAGTACCAACCAATTCAAAAAAGTGGGAAGGAGCTCGTATATTTCAGTTGCCTCGGTATTTTTGGGGTTTATTATCTGTGTTTAAGGGTTTTTTAGGCTTTCGTGGTCTATCACCCTACATGGGTTTCCACATTTACGTGTGCTTATATTTTTCCTTGCCATCAGCATGTGAGGGGTTGACTTTTGAAACACCTTTCCTTCTCCCAGATAACTAGGGTTCCTGTCGGTTCATACCGGCCCCGAAATTTTTGCTTGGTTTGTGGTTCTGGAACCTTCACCCAGGTCTCTGTAGGGTTTCATATTGGTCAGGTGGTAACCCTTGATTGAACCCTTTTCTCTGTGAGGGGGGTTAACCCTCATTTGGGTTTCTGTCCGTGGTTGGTTTGTGGTGTGCCGTAACCGATTTTCTCAGTGGTTTCAGGTCAGGTCAGGTTCCGGGCTCGGGGCTCCCGGTATATTGTTGGTTTCTGACTGTTACTTTCCTTTGTCGGGGTTTTTGTGGTGTGTCGTGGTAGACTACCTCTGTGGACGTGCCAGTGGTTGACTCTATTATTTCTTCTGTGGGTGAACTATTGGGGCTTCCGCACACTTAGGTTGTCTCAACATGCATGATTATTATTACCTTTGATGTTCGTATCTTCTGGTTGTTACCAGTCATTGGGGTATTGTGTGCAGTTTCTGGTATTCTTGTGGTATCTAGTCGGGATAGTTTCCGCTCCGGGATTTTAGGGTTTTTTCGTCCATTTCCTCTCCTTTTTCTAGATGTTGGGTTTCTCTGATTGGTCCTCCCCTACTATTGGAGTCTCTTGGAAATTGACTCTTGTGTCCCAACATGGACGGCAATGGGACCTCGTCCTACTTCCGTCGTAGGAGACATGCCAAGAACATCAAAACACATGAGGGTAGGTTTCGTTTCGTCCTGGGACACGATATCTACATGGATCGGGTTTCCTCATTATGCACTAGGGAACTTGTCGGGCATCTTGAATACTGTAGGTTGGGTAAGAAGGCCTGGATTGATTGGGAAACAGATTTCTGGAAGCCACTATTGACTTATGCATCGACAATTAGCCTTCTTTCAAATGGATGGATCGTGTTCGTCTTCTTGGAAGCAGAACATGCCTCTCTCATCCTGGAGAAGATCTGGTGTATTGGCTCGGGGTCACTAGTCCTAGGGCGATGGCATTCTCACTTCGACCCACTCCGGGAATGACTGACGAAGTGTCACCTTTGGGTACTGCTGCTGCACCTTCCCTTCCCCCTTTAGAGCCTGCAGATTCTCGAAGGTATTGCTAATACTATTGGCAGATTTGTGGCAGTAGATGAAGACTTCCTCTCCTTTTTCTAGATGTTGGGTTTCTCTGATTGGTCCTCCCCTACTGTTGGAGTCTCTTGGGAATTGACTCTTGTGTCCCAACATGGACGGCAATGGGAACTCGTCCTACTTCCGTCATAGGAGACATGCCAAGAACATCAAAACACATGAGGGTAGGTTTCGTTTCGTCCTGGGACACGATATCTACATGGATCGGGTTTCCTCATTATGCACTAGGGAACTTGTCGGGCATCTTGAATACTGTAGGTTGGGTAAGAAGGCCTGGATTGATTGGGAAACAGATTTCTGGAAGCCGCTATTGACTTATGCATCGACAATTAGCCTTCTTTCAAATGGATGGATCGTGTTCGTCTTCTTGGAAGCAGAACATGCCTCTCTCATCCTGGAGAAGATGTGGTGTATTGGCTCGGGGTCACTGGTCCTAGGGCGATGGCATTCTCACTTTGACCCACTCCGGGAATGACTGACGAAGTGTCACCTTTGGGTACTGCTGCTGCACCTTCCCTTCCCCCTTTAGAGCCTGCAGATTCTCGAAGGTATTGCTAATACTATTGGCAGATTTGTGGCCTTAGATGAAGACTTCCACTTGTCATTTGATAAATGACTGGCTAGGGTTTTGGTTAAAATGGATGTATCCATTGGTCTTCCTGCTGAAGTTGAGATTCTCTGTAAGGACCACCTCATGATGCAGAAACTGGATTATCTTCACGTTCCATTCCATTGTAGTAGATGTCGAGACACTCGTCATCTACAGAGAAGTTTTCCCTTGCTCAGGAATCCTCCTTCTGATTCCAATCTAGGTGATCCCCCATTGATCAGTACATGTGACGACTCGATTGGATCGAAGGATGAAAAAAAGGGTATTTATTGTCAGTCTCTCTCACTCTTTGGGGATGTTTCTGATGCTATTCTTGAAGATATTGATGTTTTGGTGAGGGCACCTACTCCTGTCATTGAACATGGTTCTGTCTCAGAAGAGTCCTTCCCTGGGGATTCACCTGTTAAACCCTCTATCATTGACCCTCGGGATTCCCCTCCTTCCAGCACCTTTTACCCCTTGGTGCATTCATTTGACACTACTGATTTGGCATCAGTTGAGACCACTCCTTTGGCCCCATATGTGGCTCCCACTTTTGTTGACCCATATGCACCTTCACCCTGTTCCCCTTCGGCTGCTTCACTGACTCCTTCGGTTCCTATACTCTCCTCATTAGTGGATTTTGCTCCACTTCCGACAGCACCTTCATCTCCCCCACCTTCTCCCTCTCATTGTAGTCCTTGGTCTTCCCCTTCCTTCTCTGATCCTTCCCTACATAAAACACTGTCGATTTTCTCTGCTGTAACACCATCTTCCCCATCTACTCTCCACCTCAACTCGATCAGATTCGAGATTGTGACTACTAGGAAGAAGAAGAAGGATAAAAAGGGACTTTATGATAATCTTTCCTCTGCCTCTCCTCCTTACATCCCTCTCTCAGTTCGCATCAAGGATGTTTCTAGAGGGCTTACCTCCTGGGGACTTAGAGAATCTCCTCCCCTCCCACCTGTGCCTTAATACTAATCTTATCTCTTAACGTCAGGGGTATGGGGGGAAAGAATAAACAGTGTAGCCTCCGCTCTCTCTTCCTTTCTATTCGCCTAGATATGATTCTCCTTCAGGAGACGATGTGTAGTACTTACCCTGCATTGCTTGCTTTCTCCAAGCTCCTTCCTAACTGGGAATTATGTGCCATTAGTGCCTCGGGTCTCTTGGGAGGGTTACTTACTGCTTGGAACCCCCGTAGGGTTAGATGTCGTGCTTTTGAGACTATTGTTGGTATCCTTGTAAAGGCCAAATTTCGGGGTCTGAATACCACCCTTGACATCCTCAATTGCTATGGCCCCTACAGGGATAGATATATCTTCTAGGATAAGCTACACAGGGGGGGTCTTCTTAATTCACCTAACCTGATTCTAGGTGGAGACCTTAACTTGACCTTGAGTGCTTCTGAGATCTGGGGTAAGAGGGCTATCCTTGATCCCCTTTCATCCTTCTTTAAGCACCTTTTTTATTCTATGGGACTTATTGACACTGCTCCTTCCATAGCTGGACCCACTTGGAGGAATGGTAGGGTTGGTGATGATGGGATCAACAAACGACTCGACCACTTCTTAATTGCCTTATCTTTGATCCCTTCCCTCTTAGTTCTTCGGGTGTGGACTCATCAATCTGATATTTCCGATCACTACCCTGTATGCTTAGAGTGGAATAAGTCGATGGGGTCCTGTAATTACCCCTTTAAATTCAATAGATCTTGGCTCAATGATTAGGATTTTGTATCTTGGGTCACTGATAGATGGTCTAGACTGTCTCCTACCTCACCTGGATCCGTGCTGGATCACCTTTCCCATAAACTCCGCTCTCTTAAGATGGAAGTTAAGGACTGAATAAAAGAAAATGGTACTCTCATGGAGTCTGAATCATAGAGACTAGATGTGGATATCAATACTTTACTCTCTAGCTCCTCTTATGGCATCCTCTCTCAGGAGGAACAGTCATCCCTGTCTTAGCTCAGGACTAAAAAAAAAAGATATTGGAGCACTAGCTTTTGACTTGGCAGCTCAAAAGCCGTACCAAATGGGCACTTGAAGGTGATTCCAACACTAAGTACTTTCATGCATTGGCATCGGGTAGAAGGAACAAAATTCTATATGGTCCCTTATGGATGATGGAGGCTGTTGTATTGAGGATGAATCTGAATTAAAGTTACTGGGACAGAATCATTTTGCAAATATATTCAAAGATGACAATCAGACCTGTCTAGTTGAGCAGCTCAAGGTTGTTTTACTCTACCCCAATATGATCACCATGGTCGATGCTCCTTGTCTCACACAACCTGTCTCCTTATCTGATGTTGAAAGTTCCCTACACTCATTCAAGAAAGATAGGAGCCCTGGGCCAGATGGCTGGCCTATCGAATTCTATCTCCACTTCTTTGAATTGCTGGGTGATGAATTGCTCTCTGTTGTGGATTATGCTAGGGTCTCGGGCTGTATCCCTCCCTCCCTAAATTCCACCTTTCTGGCTCTTATCCCCCAAAAGGAAAAGCCTTCTACCTTCACTGATTTTAGACCCATCTCATTGTGCAATCTGCTCTACAAATTGATATTGAAGGTCATTGCAGTGAGGCTTAAGCCCTTCTTGGACTCCCATATATCCATTGAACAATTTGGGTTTTTAAAAAATCACCAGATTGTGGAATCGATTGGTATTGTACAAGAGACTCTCCATACTGTCAAGTCTAAAAATTCTTGTGCACTTATCCTTAAACTGGATTTGGTGAAGGCATTTGATCATGTTAACTGGTCCTTCATCATGCTTATATTGATACAAACTGGGGTTCCACTCCTAGCTATTAACTGGATTATGGGAAGCATTACATCAACAAATTTTGATGCACTTATCAATGGTACCCTCTCAAAGTTCTTTAGAGTCTCCATAGGTATCCAGCAGGGCTATCCCCTTTCGCCCCTGCTCTTTATACTTGTGATTTAAGGGCTCAGTCTCTTGATTGCTAATGATAGGGATCATGGACTCATCAAAGGTATCAATATCTCCTCCACCTTTGCTCTTACTCATCTCCTTTTTGTTGATGATGTGATCCTATTGGGTTCTGGTACCTTATCTGAATGGATGGCTTTCGAAGTCATATTGAGTATATTCTACAAGGCATCTGGGATGTGTATCAGTGTTGACAAATCTTGTTTTATTTATAACAATGTGGACGTTGATATTCACACTGAAATCACCAAAGCTCTGCCCTACAAGATGGATACTATCACAGCCAACTTTATGTACCTAGGCTATTTTCTCAATCCTTTGGGGTATAGGGTTCGTGACTGGTATTGGTTGATTCAAAAATTTAAACACCGAATCTCTCACTGGGCTCGCAAGCTTCTCTCTCTTGGAGTCCGCATGACACTTGTACAAGTTGTATTGACAAGTATACCTGTCTACTGGATGGGCCTTGCTCCTATTCCTGTCTCTGTCTTAAGCAAACTTAGAAGTTTAGCATTTTCCTTCCTTTGGGGCTCCTCGAATAACAAGCACAGATATCACCTGACCAACTGGGAGCATCTCTCTTGGCCTAAAGAGTATGGTGGATGGGGAATTAAGCATCTGAATTGGTTCAATATTGCTCTTAGATTAAAGAATTTTTGGATGGTTCTCCAGAACGATGGTGTATGGCATCGAGTAATTATCAGTAAATACTTGAAAAGGAACTCAGTAGAGACATGGCTCAGAGGAAAGCAATTCCACTCCCGTGGTGTCTCTGCATTTTTGGAAGGGATTCCTACTCACTCTACCGTGTCTTGGTCGAAATATTGCCTGGCAATTTGGAAATGGGAAGTTCTTATTGGCATTCACCTGATTGTTTGTGTATCTAAATCGCTCATGATTCCACCTAGGCTACATGATTTCTTAGTGGATTTGGACATTGTGACCCTCGCACAGGCTCGAAATTCCCTCATGGATGCACACAATTACAAGTATTCTGCCGAGGATCTCGGTGTCAGGGGAGATTAGAAAGATGCTTGGGACACCTTTACAAGAAGTCTGGAAATCTATGGCATTCACCTGATTGATTAGATGGACAAACTGACATGGTCTTATAAAAAGTCTGATGGCACAGTTTCTGCAAAACTGATTTATGATTGCATCATCCACGCATCTTCTCCTCCGGTTGGCAGCAAACTTCTTACCTTTGTTTGGAATAGCAATCTTCCTAGGAAAGTTTGTTGTTTTTCATGGCTAGCTCTTAAGAACAAACTGCTCACTTGGGACAACCTTCAAAAGCATGGTTGGATGGGGCTTGCTTTATGTGCACTATGCAGAATGAATGTCAAAAGTGTAGAGCATCTCTTTTATCATTGCTCTGTATGGAAAAATGTGTTCTCTATCTTGATGGAACAACACCATTTATCCCCTTCTTTCTAGCCTAATAGTTTTAGTACTTTCCTGGAAATGTGGACTGTTTCTTTCTCAAAGCAATCTGCGTATTGCTATCTCCCATTTCTAGCCATGTGGGTTGTATGGAAAGCAAGAAATATATGCATCTTCAAAGGGAAAAGTTCATGTCATCAGCATACTACACCAGATAACATACACCTCACAGCTGTATTGCTCTACTATCTCAAGAGTTAAAAAATCTAGACCTAAGGGACTGGGTCTTGTTCTTGTATACCCCTGTGGGGTTTTTGATGGAGCATCAGCCAATAATGCTGGAAGGGTTGGCTTCTGTCTGCACTTGAATGAGTCACATTCCTTCAAGTTTGCATTGGGGGCAGGTCTTAGCACCAATACCAGAGCAGAATCGTTAGGGCTCTAGGCCCTTCTGCATACATCCCAAATGATGGGGTTACCCAAGCTCAAGATATTTGGTGACTCATCTGTCATCATCAATTGGGCAAATCGTACTGCTTCCCTCACACCACCTGAGCTTCTCCATTGGTGTAGGGACACTAGGAAGATCTGTTCATGCTTTCTAGAGTTGTCTTTTTTCCATGACTAACGTGAACACAATCAGCTAGTAGCCCGACTGTCTAAAAAAGCCCTTTCTTTGGCTCCGAGATTGGGATGTTACACTGAATTCATTGATGGTCATTTGACCTCACAAGATTGTTTCAAGCTCTTTTGAGCCTAGTGCTGGAGCATGTTCTCCACCTTTTCATGCACCCATGTGATAGTTTTGGAGCGGACTCTTTTAGATTGTTGTTCTACACTTATTGGTTCACGGTAGATATGGTTATGTGGGACATACTTTTTACTGATGGGTATAGTATTACAGAAATTGAACTTGCCCCCTCTCAGCTCTGTTGAGTTGTGACTCATACATGATGCTTCTGAACTATTATCCTATGACCCAACATAATGATTATAACCCATATACAGGGATGTCACATTAGATGCCCTTTGATTCTTTAATGAATATCAAGGACAGGATTTTTTCTACTAAAAAAAAAAAGTGGAAAATGTTGTTACATGATTGGAAGATGCCCTTAGACTCACTAAAAATTTGTGAAAACCCTCGACATAAATGATTATCCAAGAATGGGATATCTCACTCTCTTAGAGGTCAATATACCCCTAAAGAGGATTTTAACATTGTGAAGGCTTAGATTTGAGTCAAGGTAGGAACCTCCCAGTATTAGTGTACAATGGCATTTATGAGTACACATTAAAAAGACAAGGGGCACATTATACAACACATTATGATTTAGATGTTTAGTGTTTGTACTTAACATTGATTCATATTTGTGATTAAAATAATAATAAAAATAAAGAATACATATTTCAAAGTTATCTTTATATAATAATAAATACATATCTACATAATTAAAAGAGAAAATTAAATAGGGTTAATTGAATTGTTTTGTGACAAAACTAAATAGGGTTAGTTTAATTAGTTTGAGCACACTTTTTCAAGGTAAAGTTTATCACTAGGTTTTTGGTTTTAGTTCTGATTCCTTTAGGTTATCAATTGTTATTGTTGCTAGCAATTGAACTTTCATAGATTTAGATAATGTGAGAAATATGGTAAATCTTACAAGATTTTTCTAAAAATAATCATAAATAAAATTGAATGGAAAAAATTCTATAATAACATGCACACACATGCCACTGCACACACCAATGCGTGCTCATGTTTATTAAATATATTTTAAGTACTTAGAGATTTTCATCTTAATTTATTTTTTATCTGAATGCATAATAAATGCTAGAATTAAGATGGGTATACACTGATTCTAATATAAAAAGACTCAACCCTACACATGTTACTTCATATTTGCAAAAATGCACAATAAAATAAGGAGGAGGCTCCTCCTTTGAAGTCCAAAACATGAGTCTCCTTATTGAGAGATAAGGAAATATAATACAACTTCATTTGAGAAATCCTTTCTTTGGTAACCAAAATACTTGAGCAGAGATGAGTTTGTCCTTGGTTCATCCCTTGAGAAGGTCCTCACCTGTCTATTTACATGTAGAATTAGACAATTTATACATAGCAATCTTGAATCTTGACCCAACATGGGTCAATGAAAAGAAGGTGTATCTTTGGCACATGGCTTGGTTTGCATAATTAATAGTATAGGATTTTGACTAAAAAGAATCCGAACTTGAAAAGAGAAAACTTTGGGATCTATATTAGAAAATATAATAGTTATATGCAACTATGAAATATTTATTCATCTATGAGTTTGTTATCAAGATAGGCAAATTGAAAGTTATTGCTAGAGATCCTTGGTTAGTGGAGGGCACACGCATCATTATGAAACCACGACACCCTATTTTTATCTCTAGAATCTCTATTAGAGGCCTTGATATGGGTGAGATTGTTTAGTCTTCCCGTGGAATAATAGGGTTGCAAGACTCTACACTATATAAATAATTCTTTGGGTAAGTTTATCGCCCTTAATCTATAATCTAATAACAATTTTAAAATAAACGTTTCTATAATAAGACATATTGTATCAACATTTTCTAGAATAAATTGTGTGGAATCTTTGAAGTCTCAATGTTTCTAGTGGACACTCCACCCATCATCAGGAGTCTAGCCATAGCTCATTATAAGATAGAAAAAAGTGAGTGTGGTTTCAAGAAAGCTAAATAAAAATCAAGAAGAACCATAAGTAAAGATTAGTTGGAGAACTATAATAAAATAAGAGAAAATGAGGGTTGGTGGTTAAAAATAAAATAAAAAATATAAATTAAATAACACTACAAATGGTGTTAATAAATGCAAAATGGATAAATAACCAAATTTGAATGTGGGAGGAGGAAGACACATTAATGAGAGAGAGAGATACTAACGAGAATGAATATGTGAATTGAATGGATATTATTGAGAATGAATAAGGGAATGGATAATAGTAATTTGAGAATAAATTGAAGGGATATGATTAGTAAATAATAAATATTTATAAATAGTGAATAGAATAAAAACTAAGGAACATAATGACAAATATGAATGAAAATTTATCAAAGAGATTGAGGAAGAGTAGGCAGGGCTAGATCAGTATCTAATATTGATGTAAGGCGATGATAAAAATAACTATAAAGGGAGAACAAGGAAGAGAAGAAAAAATAGGGCTATGAAAGAATAGAGGAGATGTAGGGTTTATGAATGACTAGAAATTGGGGGGCTCAATAGATTAAGATGAGAGAATTTGATGGTGATAGTTTGTTAAGAATGGATTAGCTTGTACCCGTCATCCCTATTGAAGTGGTTGGGATGGTTTTTTTTTAATTTTGAGAGCTTCTCTTATGAGACAAGATGATTGATGAGATGATGATGTTAAGATTTTGGTTTGATCAAATCATATATGATGTTTGGTGTGGTGGGACTGCTCAACAATGGTGGATTATATAACCAACAACTCTCATTATATTTTATTTTATTATTCTTTCTCCTACTAATCTCTAACTATTCCTCTCATTATCTATTTATATTTCTTGAAACTTCACTCACTCTTTTTTATCTTACAATGAGTTCTATCTAGACCCTTGATGATGGGTGGAGTATCCACTTGAAATATCAGAGTTTCAAAAATTGTAATAATAATGTTTCCAATACCTATGCTTGAATTAAAGGATTTTATAACCAAATTGTGTTGGAGAGTGGAGATTGATCCTAGAGATAACATCTAAACTATGAACACATTCCCTTAAGTAGAATATTTTTTGGCCATAGAAATGTGATATTCTCATGTTTGAAGGTATGGTCTCCACAATGTACCACAGTAAAAAAAATAGGAAGTCTTCTCGGTGGAAAATTTTGAAGATGTACTTTAATTATTGTACAAAGCATAGAAAGACCTAAG
The DNA here is from genome assembly GCA_001517045.1 of Pseudotsuga menziesii. NCBI lineage: Eukaryota > Viridiplantae > Streptophyta > Pinopsida > Pinales > Pinaceae > Pseudotsuga > Pseudotsuga menziesii. The sequence goes on from LPNX010076996.1 coordinate 12,763, forward strand.
CTAAACCTACATATTCTAGCTCTGACAAATGTTAGTGTTCTATTTCTAGAAAGATGCAACAAAGACTGATATGGTAATGAATTCAAAGGGATCCCTTCAATTAGTTTTATTGCGCAACAATTCTTCAATTGAAAGGGAAACGGGTCACATGAATACAAATTTTCAAATAAAGTAAAAGACCATATTCTTGTGATTTATAGTGGTAAATACTTAAACTACTCCTAATTGGGTGACCAATTATATTGGCATTAAGAAAATTAAAAAACATCAATATTAAATTGTAATATGCAACTAATAGATTTTTAAATTAAAATATGTTTAGCTGAATTTTGTAAACTTGTCTAATGGGAAATATAGCCTCTAAAAATATATATCAACAATTAATCATTTAAAAGTTGACATCGATTGGTTATATAATCTCTTATAAAATTTAACATCATCACTACTAGTCCCTATCGATTTCCAGGGTACTATTGTTTTCAGTAATCGTTCACCAAGTATTAGTTTGTGTTGACTCCAATGCAATGTACTATTTTAACCAAAGTTCAAACTAAATTTTTTTTTATTAAAATAAAATCAAGTTTTTTAGCATGTCGATTAGGTTATAATTTAAAGCAGTATTTTTGCAGTGGTGGTGTGGGTATTGTGAATGGCCCAACGTCTGACAATTATTTAACTCCTCTTCATCTTCTTCTATGGGATTCTGACAATGCAATGCATTGTTTCCTACTCTTCCATGTCATGCTCCTCAATGCATTGTTTCCTACTCTTCCACGTCCGATCAGGAAAGGATGACGACAACCGGGAATTCATCCTCTTGCATGGGAAATATGCTAGATCTCCCACCTGCATTTTGTGATGCCACCTGTAGTTTGCACCGCGTCCAAATTCCTTTATATAATCAAATGGATATTTGGGCCAATGGAGGCCAACTTTGAGAGTTTCTAGAGCTAAAGATTTTATGAAAATTAAAGGGCTACAAAAATACTAGTGAACCAGTGTGAACAAAACACCTTTGCACTTGTCCTCAAATATCTTGGGAAGACAAAGGGGAAAATGTGGGGCATGTTGATGTATTTGTAACTTTGGAAGATATTCTGATGTATACTATCATTGTATGTTGTTGTACCCCCATTTGGGATGTGTTTACCCCCTTGTGGGATGTCTTAATTTTGTCTAAACATTGAGGTACAACCTCCATTGTAAGTCAGGGCAATAGTCCCCAGTGTAACACCATGCAATGTGTATTTAGAGTCTCTCTGGGAGAAGTTGACCTTGTAAGGGAAGACAAGTGGGCCCCAATCTTATGTTTGGTCAGTCACTTAAAAGGTATATATAAGGAGGCACTCTCCCTCATTTATACACACCACACACTCTCAAGTTCGCATGAGAGATAAAGAGAGACAAAGGGAGGTGAGATAGATAATCATTGGATACTTCTTATTACTTCTTTTGATCATCTTACTATCCTGAGGAAGTTTGCAGATTTTTCTCCTTTATGGTTTCCCTAGTGAAAATATTTGTGTCTTGTGTATCTCTTATATCTTATGCATCTAGCTGTACTTGAAGATCCTAATCAAGCTAATAAGATATATAAAAACTAACATGGTAACAACGCCTCTCTAAAAGAAGGCACTATGCAGCTGCAAAACCAAGGGATTCCTAGTTCAAGGTGTTCTCTCAACAGATCATGAATAAAATAGGGCTAGGCTAAATCACCTCAGTAGGGAACATCTTTCGGTGGAAGTAGTTTCAGAATTGAAGAAGTTTCATTTTTTACCCTGTCACTGGTGCTTGGAGGAACTAGGGAATGAATTTTTGGAGGCTTCCCACCTCAGTTTTCAGAAAGTGACCTAAATGAGCAAGTCGCCTGAAGGAGGCGAATCTTTTTGTCTAGATAGAATTCCCAAAATACAAGTTTGGAAAATTAGGGTTTCTCTAACAAATCCTAGGTCAACCAACTCCAGAACCAAGTTGGCCACCTCAAATTGTTAAGATCTAAATCTTTTCTATTTCCATTTGAGGTTCTCAAATGAAAATATGACTCATCATACTCAACTTGAGGACACGCTTCGAGGGTCTGATAACTTTCGAGAATGGAAGTACAAAATCTCCCTAATCCTTGAAGAGAATGATTTGGATCAGTACGCCAATGGAGAAGTTCCAAAACCAGAGGGAGATGAGGCTAAGGCTACTCATAATAGTAGCATGGATAAGGATAAGAGAATCATTACAGATTTTATTAAGGATCACCTCAACCCCCATGTGTCTTCATTCAAGACACCAAAGGAAATGTATGACATTAGCATTTTTTAATCCAAAATTTGAAGGCATAGATGTCCGATTTTTTACGTCACGATGTCGACCATCCGACAATCAACTTATTTTTTAAATATTGTTTAAACTTCAGCGGATATTAGACAATGAAAGAAACATGTTGGATATCTGAATTATCCCTGTTGAATGTCCAACACATTCTCTTTTAATATTTATGTCGAATATCCTATCAATTCCACATTATAGGAGGTCAGATATCCAACGGATCTGAGGCGTTTAAAAAAAATAAGAATATCCATCAACTTTAGTCATCGCAGGTATGGAGATCGTGTCAGATAATATGGAAGTGGTTGTTGTATATCTGATGGATCCGAGGAATTTAAAAAAAAAATAAGGATATCCGACAACTTTATCCATCAAAGGTATGGAGATTGTGTCGGATATTATGGCAGTGGTTGTCAAATATTGAACAGATCTAAGGCATTGAAAAAAAATAAGGATATCCTACTATTTTATCGATCAGAGTTATGGCGATGGCGTTAGATATTATGGTAGTGGTTGTCAGATATCCAATGGATCTGATGCATTTAAAAAAAATACAGAGGCCATCCTTTCAGATGCATGAATGTAGTTTCAATTCCCATCCTTTCACTTTTAGGAATGTAAAGAGGCATTTTATAAATGGGTCGTGTCTAGCCATTTACAACCAGTAGTTTTGGGCTTCAAAAAATATTGTTTTCCTATAACATCTTGAACACGATCAAACTAATTTTTCATTCAAGGAAAATCACATTCTTTCATAAAACTATTTGGTGGAAAAGTTTGTCAATAACTTATCTTGTAATAATATAAAATGATTTTCAGTTTAACCCATGTCATGAAGGAATTGTTGGGCCTTAGACACGAAGCATAAACATATTAGAAAATTGTAAAAAAAAAGTAAAAGATAAAAACGTGCCAGTATGTTCTGATGTGGACATCATCCATTTAAAATTTCAAATGTTGATTCAATACCATCAACGATTTTTTCTATAGAATCCTCAAGCTAAAATCCTATATCTATATCTTCGAAATAAAATTAAATAGGGGAATGTATGTTTGTCAACTCTTAAAAATAATATTTTAATCTTCCAGTGTTGATAATTAGATTTATATTGACAAAAGTAATTAAATAAAAATAGAATTCTCAAGGTAGACTTTGACCTTGAAATTATTATGCACATTCTTAAAAGTAGCAATTTTTCTAGTATATTTTTGAATATTTCAACTTTGGAATTGTAGTTGCTTAAGATAATACCAATGCTTGCTAAATTTTCAGAAAACTATTCCAACCTAGATCTCTTAAGTTCCACATAGAACAATCTTATAATTTTCCAGTGTCAACTATCCTATGGAAGATCCTTGTTTATCTTGTTGGGAAACAATTGTTATAATTTTATCATTCAAGATAGCATTATGATCTTAGGATCTTATCTGAGAGAATAACATGCACAGCAATAAAACACAAGAGACAGGAGACACAAATAATTTTCCTCAGGGAAACCATAAAGGAGAAAAACCCACAATTTCCTCAAAGATAGAATGAGCAACAATAGCAGCAGTAAAACCTGAAAACAGAAAAGATGATCTCCACATCTTCTCTCTCTCTCTCTCTCACTTGAGAGAGATACTTCTCTCTCACTCATGTGCCCCAATGAGTGAGTGTGTGTGTGATAAATAGAGAGCCTCACTCTCTATTTATATTCTTTTGTTCACTTAATGTCCACTTTAACATGTCAACCCCACTTAACAATTACTTACTAGAGCCGACATCTCTAGGAGAGTCTAATAACCCTAGTGCCCCACAACTATGGGTAATTTTCCCTTCGATCAACAAGGAGGGTTAACCTTGACACAACTGTGGGGACTATTGCCCCGACTTACAATGGAGGGTTAACCTTAATGACTTTACATGACTTGTTACATTATTGAATCTCTCGATCGGAACATCGGGGCATGACATGACTCAATTACATTACAAATACTTCCCAGAATAAACATCGGGGTACAATACATAAGATATACAAGTGAATACATTCTGAAGTTACAAATACATCAACACTCCCTCTTAACTAGGAAGGTATTCTCTCGACACAATTTATCAGCACAAGTCTTCTTCTCTATATAATCTGGCTTCATCAAGTCATCTTCATCTTCAAGTCATCTTCATCATCTTCATCATATTCATTGTCAATTCATCTTCATCAAGTCTGGATCATCACTGCTGGATCATCGTCAAGTCTGGATTGTCACTGCTGGATCATCACTTGATCTGGATCGTCACTGCTAGATCATCATCAAGTTTGGATCATCACTTGCTCTAGATAATCATCAAAGATGGATCATTACTGAATCATTATCATCATTACTGCTTCTGCTATCTCAATCAAATGGTGCTATCTCTTCATTCTTCTCATCACAGGAAGTTCTATATAGCCAGCCCTTTTTCATGCTAGTTGTAGGCCTAGCCTCCATGTAGGTATTCTTTAGCACATATATCTGACCCTAAGTCAGAATGGCTCGCCCATCTCTTACATCTAACCTCATCTTGTCAGAAAGGTACACCTAACACTCACATCTAACCTCATCTTGTCAGAAATTCCCAGCACTCACATCCAACCTCATCTTGTCAGAAAGGCTCTACACTTACATTTGACCTCATCTTGGCAGAAAGGCTCCGCACTTACATCTGACCTCATCTTGTCAGAAAGGATATGCACTTACATTCGACCATGTTCAAAAACATCGCATCAAAAGGGCTCTTAGTCCTAGACTGAGGATTCCTGGTAACTGACCAGGTACCTCCATTCTCCCAGAGAATGGCATCGGCCCTTATATCTGATCAAGTGGGAACACATCCCTCAATCACATCAGAATGTCCATGCACTCACATCTGATCATGTAAGACTACATCCTATAGTCATATCAGAATGGCCCTCAGTCCCAGACTGAGTATTCCTGGTAACTGACCAGGTGCCTCCATTCTAAGAACGACATTCAACACTTATATTTGATCATGTAGGAACCAATCCTATAGTCACATCAGAATGGCTCAGCACTCACATCTGACATGGAAGGAACCGAATCCTCTCACCATGACAAAATGGCTCAGCCCTTAAATCTGACCATGGAAGGAACCTAATCCTCTCACCATGTCAAAATGGCTCTAGGTCTCATCATTTCCCTTTGGAGGGAACCTCGATCTGGAGAACACTAAGCTTCTCCCTGAAGTACTCAAACTCCACTTTGGCCTTTTCTAGCATAGAATCACATTAGGGATGATTACGTCCAAGGATAACCTACGAGCTTCACCGGGACCGATTACATCCGAGGACAACCTACAGGAGTGTTTACGTCTAATAAACCTACGAGCTTAGCCGGGATTTATGCTTAGAAAACTTGTCTCATCAACTATGCTAGAAATCCATGTTTCGAGAGATCTCGATCTGGATCACTGATCCTCTCTGCATCATACAAAAAATGCAATTCAGATCAACCAAATCAAATAGTAGTTTTCAAAAGAAACATACTACCTCCCAAATAGCAAGTGGCAACATCTTTTGCCTCAGTTGTACTCAACGCCATGCAGGACTCCATCTTTCCAAACCAAGAGATCACACTTGATCCCATACGGAAGTAGCACCTTGACGTGCTCTTCCTATCAATGGCACTGCCTACCCAATACAAATCCTAATAACCCTCCAGGTTAATCTTCTAATTCACCTCATACTTGAGGCCATAATCAACTGTACCCTTGAGGTACCTCAAGGAATAAATCATCTGAAGATACCTCTATGCCTAGAATGTAGTGCATCATCCCCAAGTCCTTTATCTCAAACTCGGCAGCAAGCCTTCTTCTTGCAAATTTAATGAGTTCCTCTTTTCTGTCAAGAATAAGTCATTGACATATAACAGGAGCATCACTGGTCTTTCGCCTTCAACCTTGAAGAAAAGGTTGGAATCCTCTTTACTCTCAGTAAAGCCTATAGTCATCAGTAATCTATCCATATTCTTGTACCATTTCGAACCTCAGGTTCTCTTGCACTCACTCCCTCTGAAGCAGAGCATCATTCTCCCTCTATCTTTCGTACTCTATGCATTGAAACATTCTATACCGGGGGGAGAAGTAGCTTCCTCTGCTACTAATATTTTATGTATCCATCTAGGATCATTGGATACCAAGATCCTCTATATCAAAAGTTCTTCTCGCACCCATCTGTGAGCTTTTCATCTTCAACCTTGTAGCAAAGGTTCAGGTCTTCATTAAGCTCCTCATGTATGTGTTATCCCATGGGTGTCTTCTGAGTTCGTACAAGGCCTTCTTTCATTTTCACACATGATTCTTTCTGTCATGTGTATTTCTAGTGGCTGCAAATGTCTCTTCGTAGTCTATGCCTCGTGCTACGAATCTTGCCTTGTATCCCATGATGTTTCCATCTACTCCATGATGGAACTATAAACTTCTCTTCGGGTCTCTATACTGCATCCTAGACATCATTCTTCTTGAACTGGTACACTCCTTCCCTTTTTTCTTAGCTACTTCTTGGAAGGTTCTTCATCAATGACGTCACTCAATAGTGTTACATAACTGCACTGTGTCTGAGATCTCTTCTTTGAAAGTATCATCATATTATTCTTCATCTTGGATTCTTTATTGAACTGTTGTCACTTGTTCTTCGGAACAAGTCTCATCCTTCTTTTCTTGTAGGTGATTGTACGCGATCTTTACTACAAGTCAAATGCACTTATATGGTCAGAAAAATTTCATAAGGAATATTCATAATGACAAATTCTTATGCATAAATATATGATCATGCAACTATTTTAACCAATACAACATTCATCCATATCTCACGAAAACTTTCTATATGCCTTCCATCTCTACCAAGACAACATTGAGATTGTGCATTAATCCAATATGTCAATAAAGAGGTTTCATTCTAGATAAGTAGCAATGGAGAGTTGTATAGCACCATGAGCTACTTACCCATCACATGCATATTAGTAGTATACTGTCATTAATGCAGACATTCTATCATGCATAATACATCAACTGAATATAAACAAATGCATAACAAAAACATATCATGAAATGACAATTGAATACTTATCTTTATTTGTTTTGTGGGTAGACTCCTTCTTGATCCTTTCGCTTCATCATCTTCTTCATTCATGACTTCATCATTTCTTATCCAAATGCTCAAGATGGAAAAGAGGTTCTTCAAGAATTGAGTCCTTCATATTCCTCACCGCTTGAGGGATCTTCTTTCGATGGTGAGAGCTTGATCTTCAGTTGCTCCCATCTTTTCTTCTCTTATTATAAGTCGAGCTTTTTCTTCTTCCTAGAGTATGTTGAAAGTAATCACTTCCTTCTGGAACAAATTCCTTGAATGAATGACTACCATGATCCTAGGAGGCCATTCAAGGTGGTTACCACAACTTCTGCATTCTCCACTTCTTCTTCTACCGCTTCAAGTTGTTCTTTGATTTGAGAGACCCTTGTAAGGTATGACTTTATGGTCTCTCCATTCTGGATCTTCACATTCTTCAACTGGTTTCTTAAGGTCATCTTTCGATTTGTGTTCTTCCCTTCAAATATCTTGGTTAAGGAATCAAACATCTCTTTCGGTGTCTTTAGGGAAGACACTTGTAGTACAAGTTGATCCGTGACTGAATCAACAATGATCTTCTTGGTCTTGACCAAGTTATTCTTGTGTAAGGATTTTGGCCTCATCTCCCTCTGGAACTGGAACCTCTCCTCTCATGTGGGTGTCCAATTCATTTTCTTCAGAGAGATCATATGCTTCCATGCTTGGAAGTTGTCAACTTCACCAAGCTTATCATCAAGCTGATGTGATATATCACTTTGAAATGAGAACCTAAATAGCAAAAGATTAGATCTTACCGATTTGAGGTGTCCGTCCTGGTTCTGGAGCTGGCTGATTTAGGGTTTGTCAGAGAAACCCTAATTTTCAAAACTTTGAATATTTCATATCTAATTGGATAAAAAGATAGATATCTTCAAGGTGATTTGTCCAATGTACTCCTTTTCTGAAAACAATTGAGGGAAGCTCCCATAATAGGAAGCCCTAGTTTTCCAATTTCTTCTGCAGAAATGTTTGATACTGTTTCTACGGTATATCCGCAATTAATGCTCTTCTATGTCTGAAAATTTGCACTTACGTAGCCTCCCATGTCCCTGTTCTAACACCATAGGTTTCATCAGAATTGGTTTCACCAATTTGGACTTATGATCATTTTTCCAAGGTGACCTGTTTCATGATTGTTCAGCATAGCGAAGTTGTACGGACTGCCACGTGTTACTAGTGCATCTTCTGAGTCTGAAACTTGGACCACAAAAATTAAAGTCCATTCCCTTTTTGGAACATCTTCATAAATTTCATTTGGAACTTTGTAGCACGAGATATAGAAATTCTCCCCAGGTGTCCTGTTTAGGGATGAATCATGGAAGAGGCTAGAACCCTAACTTGGAGGGATCATATCTCCTGTAATATAGCAAATCTGAGCCTGAATTTTGGACACAGTGTAAATTCGGATTTTATCTTCGGCATGTGAAATTTTTCGCTCTTGATCCTTCTCTAATATCGAGATATAGCGAATGTACCAAAACTTATCAGTTTTAGTATTTTATGGTTTTTCCAACTTGAAGTCAAACTAGGGTTTGACTTTCCCGCAGTTTCACCCAACCAAATGAGGAGATCACTCAAAAATTCATCTTCTGTAAGAAGCCCTAGCTTCTGTAGCTACACAATGTCTTCTTCTAAGGTTAGCTCTGATACCATGTTATAATTTTATCATTCAAGCTAGCATTATGATCTTAGGATCTTATATGAGAGAATAACATGCACATAAATAAAACACAAGAGACAAGAGAAACAAAGAATTTTCTTAGGGGAAACCATAAAGAAGAAAAACCCGCAACTTTCTCAGAGATAGAATGAGCACCAATAGCAGTAGTAAAACCCGAAAACAAAAAAGATGATCTCCATAGCTTATTTGTCTCTCTCACTTGAGAGAGCTACTTCTCTCTCACTCATGCGCCCCAATGAGTGATTGTGTGTGTGATAAATAGAGAGGCTCACTTTCTATTTATATTCTTTCGTTCACTTAATGTCTACTTTAACATGTCGACCCCACTTAACAATTAGTTACTAGAGCCAACATCTCTAGGAGAGTCTAATAACCCTAGTGCCCCACAACTGTGGGGACTTTGCCCTTCGATCAACAAGGAGGGTTAACCTTGACACAACTATGGGGACTATTGCCTCGACTTACAATGGAGGGTTAACCTCAATGACTTTACATGGCTTCTTACATTATTGAATTCCCAGATTGGAACATCAGGGCATGACATGACTCAATTACATTACATATACTTCCCAGAATAAACATCGAGGTACAATACATAAGATATACACGATACAAATACATTCCGAAGTTACAAATACATCAACAACAATAGGAGGAATCGATAAAAATTCTTCTCACCCATCAAGATATCTTGACACAAATGATGTTCATGTACTTAGTTTTCACTTGATTACTCTATAGTTGACTCCTTCTAGTCCACTACACCACTGTGTTCCTATAGATGACAACAATACACTCTTAAAGGTATGTACTACAAATCTTAATGAAGTGCACTTTCTATGGCACAGTTTGAACAATTTGGATCTTATATGTCTTATTGATGAAACTAAGATATCATTTAGTATTTTATTCTTTCATGATGGTTTAGCTAACTTTTCTGGATTTGCTTGTAGATCTTGTTTTTTTGGAAATATTGCAGTATTATATTTGTTTGTTTATACTTCCTCCATTCACAAGGCTATTTTGTAGATTTCACTATGTTTAGCATTGTGGTTGCATGGCTTAAACTTATAATAGGTGGTTCCATAGGTATGTTGCATGGATTCAACGTGGCGGTGATGGTTCCTAAAGGTTCATAAATAGGTAGACTATTTTTTTTGTATATTTTATCATCACTTTATTACTCTCTACTTCGATCCATGCAATGTGGCGGTTAAACATCATGGTGTCCTCATGTGCGAAGAGTTTTTAAAGATAGGAAACACATAAATGTCTCATAATGAGTGCTTCATTTGTTTGTCATTTTCATGCCTCATAATGGGTTCTTCACATGGGGGATTCACCTTGTTGAGCAATATATTATCGCGTTCATTCATAAAGGGTTTTTTTTTATTGTGAAAAATAACGCCAATATATTATAAGTATCGGGGGGGCGGGAAACGCCAATATTATATCTATATTATAGGTATAGGGTATGGGGGGTTTATATCTATAACGTTTTGGGATTTTTCATGCCCTTCAACTTAAGGTTTATGCATTTGAGTGACTGTCAAACTAAGTCTTCGCATCTGCAATTGAGATAGGTTTTGGTGAGCCTGGGATTAGATCCCGAGGTAATGAGTTTCACAATGCATATATGAGACATTGATTAAGTATTAAAATTTAAACTAGTAGAGGTTACCGGCCTATATCCTCAAACTGGTATTATAATTTAAACTATTATAGATTACCTGCATACACCCCTAAACCAGTATTAAAATTTATGACAAGCTAATTAAATAGGTAAACTTCAAATCTAAGGTTTGGATATTTTAATGCCTGTCACCCTTGAAGTTTAAATTTTATAATTACATGTCAAATACTTCAAAAAGTTACCACAGACCGTCAAATTCCAGGCCTGATTGAAATATAGTTATATTTTTCTCGTTTAAAAACTATCTATATTTAAACAAAATATATGTATTTACATTTTTTTTATGTGAAACTTGCTCGTTGACATCATGCGTCATTGATCCCTTTGGTGTAATTTGCTTGTAACATAAACACAATTGCTCGAGAACAATCCCAAAACAAACTTTTAGATAAACAAAAGTCAAATGTTAAAAGCTATTAAATAAAGGCATATTATTTTAATCGACAGGGATATCGCTACTTAGTAGCACTTGTTATTACATATTTCAACAATTGGTTATAATATTATGATTATTACAACTTTTCATAAAAAGTTAAGAATTTTTTTTTATATTTTCATATTGTGAATATTGATAAAATAAATATAAATTTTTTAATATTTTTATATTGATAAAATAAATATAATGGTCTTACGCATGGTATAATGTATCCTAAGATTTTTAGGATAGGATAACAAGAATTTGGAACAAGTCTTTTCATATAATTAAGTTGGAATTGATATCCACAATAGGATAAACTATAATTTTAGTGTTGGAAAAAGGATTAGTGGAGGTTGGAATAATGGTAAGGAAGTTGCATTATGGTTTGAGAAAAATAAATTTTCTTTAACATACATTTTACTTAAGTGATTTTGTGTGGATCTAGGTTGTATTATTTTGTAGGGAGACTTAAGGAAAATCAAACAAATTTAAAAATGTTTTATAATAAAAAATCTTAATCAAAGATAATACACCATAGTCTATATTTTTCTTAGAGGTTGGCCTCCTACCCATGGAGAATAAGGTTGATAAAGTACTTATTGTACAAGTTGGATAACATCAATAGAGAATAACTTCCATCGCAACTTCAAACATCAGTAAAAGTGTCTCAAGGCTAAAGAGAAGGTGGATCGTAGATGTTAATTCCTATATCCATTAATAAGGGGCAATAGAAGAAGATCACCTTGAAAATATCAATATCATTAATAGTATTATTGTAACTTGCTTTCAAAAAACACTATGATTCTACATGGATATTGAGAAGTATACAATTTTGGTTGGCTACAAAATGACTACTCCTATTGGTGCATACTTACCCGCTCCATAGCCTCAATCACTCACCTAAGGACTTATATATTGGTATCTTGATTACATTGGTTCAATTTTCCACTCAGTTTGACATTTGAGTCATTAAAGAGCTTTTCCCCTAGCTTCAAGGGAGTAACCTGCTATTTATAGATCATGGAGATAATGCTCAACATTTATTTTTGGCAGTTGAGGGCACATTTTTTCATTTAGGGTTTATTTCCCTATATTAGGGTCCTACACTGCATGTTAGAGTTATGGAGTGAATCTAAGGATTTTACTTCATTGATCTAGGACTACAAGCACATCTCTTTGTTTTTCTTGAGCTAACAACGCCCTCCTTGAGTCTTTTTCAGTAGATTCCTTACATCCATGAGTTAATCGTGTAGTTGTCCCTTGTTTTTAGGTGTCTAAACCTCATCCACTTAGGTTAATTATGAGTTTGTTAACTCACATTTGAGAGATTACATGGCTAAATAAGGGAATTTGAGCTCTAGTTAAGCCTAACTAGGTTATCATGTACTAGAGACCAATTCGAATTGCTTACCTAAGTGATTCAAATTGCATATATGTAATGATTGCTTCATTCTTTGTACAACAAAATAATGTGTTGATGAAATAGATTTTGGACATCTTGATTGTTTTCTTGATGAATGGCATGAGTTTATCACTTAAGTAATCACTTGAAAATGGTATTACTACTTTTTTTAGTTTTTAGATCTTGCTCTTCAATATCTTGTATGGTATCAAAGCTACAACAATCGTAAAAAATTTAGTATATGGTATTTGTAAGTTGAATAACATAGTGTAGGATGAATACGGTTTCAAGATTGTATTAGTTAAAATGGATCTTTCTTTTCAACAAATCCTTACCCCTTTCAATTACTTTGAGTGAAAATCAATAATAAAATTCTACTACAGATGAAGGGACTCCACAAGATTACAATGGGAACAAAGGTAGAGCTTAATTTAGTTGTAGATAAGTCAAACCACTTGAATATAATAGATGAATCCTTTGAATTATTATATTACTCAATATCTCCTGATATCCTATACCACATTGAAGCAAAAAAAATCTAAATGGCATATGGACGAAGTTGTCAAGCCTTTTGTGGAAGCAAGATGAGTTGAGAGGAAAACAATTGGAGATTGAGCTCCTTAATATGATCCCTAGTAATTTCGAATCAATCCAAGAATTCTTAGCAAAATTCAAGTATATATACTTTAGGTCAATATGTGAAAAATAGAGAAAGACAATGACCAATTAAAGATGTCAATTCTATCAAAATTGGGACCAAACTATTATGTTTTTGTCTCCTCTTTCTATTCAACAAGATTGACACTTGGTGCCTCATAGAAGATGCCTACATTAGACAATTTTGTAGCCACATTTATCCAAGAGACAGATAAGCTCAATCAAATGGGATTCCCTAAGTACTCAAAGGTGCATACCCTTGTTGACAATTAGGGAAACAAGAAGAATAGAAAACAAAAACAACAATCCAAAGGAGAAAAGGAGCACAACCCAAGGGTCACACACAAAAATTTAGACTTTGAAGGTGGTAAGACCAAGAAGAATAGGAAAATGTGTATTGGTTTATCCAATAATATTGAGAGGGAGGGTTGGGGAGGAGGGTGAATCAATGTTTCCTTCTTTTTACTTTATTAAAACAATCAGTATAAGATAAACAATGAATCAAACAAGTTAGGACACCTAGTTTTATCACGGAAACCTCAAAGAGAAAACCACAAAATCAAACTCATTAATAAGATGATTTTTCCAAAATTGTTTTTGTGCTACTACAAAAGGGATGCACCAACACCGAGTTTTCTACCTACTCCAATAGACAAGGATGCACCAACACCCTAGATTTTTCTACTTGCACCAACAGATAAGGATGCTACAATACCCTTACACTCCAACCGCTACCAGAAAAAGGATAAAACATCCATGCAATCTTGTTTCCTGCCCTAGCACCACCCTACCGCCCTAAATTGATCTTTTTCTTCAATTCTGTTACTGAGTATTCTTCACTTCATTGGTCTATGTCTTCTCTTACTGTTACATTTATCTCGATTGCTACGATATCTTTCTTCTACTTCGAACTTCTGTTTAAATACTTATTTCATCATGTGTTTGAACCATTGTGTATTTTCATCATTGTGTCCCTTCATTAAAACCTTTCACCAATGCACCTCTTCATTATGGAAACATTCACTTTCATGAACTAGTGCAAAACATCCCGAAACCATGTTTTGGAAGACTTGTAACTTTGTCTTCAAGCACCTTTAAGGAGAAATAAGACGATGGTTAGATGCACACATCAACAAGCTACATCATGATGCTCTCATATTATTTTTATCAATTTCCTATAAAATATGGCGGGCATTTTACTAGGGAAACTTAGACTGATTTTTCAATACTTAGTCAATTTGCAACAAATTTCCCAAAACAGTCTGAAGTTCATTTTGGAAGACCTGTAACTTTTTCTTCAAGCACTTTTTAGGGGAACTCAGACCATGTTTAGATGCACACATCAACAAGATAAAACCTAATGGTCTCATATAATTTTTATCAGTATCCTACAAAATATGACGTGCATTTTACCGAGGCCACTTAGGTAGATTTACAAGAACTGAAACAGTGCAAATCATGCCAGAAAACACTTTTGGAAGACTAATAACTTCATCTTTGGAGATTTTCTTGACAAACCAATCATGTGTTTATATGAACAATACAACAATCTAGATGTTTATGTCCTCAGGATCATTTAATTTATCAAATACAAAAGATGACATGTATTTTACAGAGACCCCTTAGGCAGATTAAGAAGAATTTATACTTAGTCAAATTTTCAAAGTTTCAACAAAAGTTTCAGTAAGTTGTCATACTTTTAGAGAATGGTGTCAAATTGTAACAATGACTTCACGAGAGGACTATGACACCATCATATGACTTTTAAACCTCATCACACGTGCCACATGCCATGTCGTCACTTCCTTTGTTATTTCTTTGTCATTAATGCACTTTGATTTTCATATTCTTAGTCAATTTTTAGAGTTTCAAAAAGTTCCATATTTTTACAGAATGGTGTCAAATTGTAAAAATGACTTCATGGGAGCACTAGAACATCATCATATGACTTTTCAACCTCATCACACATGTCACATCATCATACATGTCATGTCATTTTCTTTGTCATTAATGAACTCCTTTAACATCAATGACAACTATACTCAACATTCTCCCCCTTTGGCATTGATGACAACAACTCTTCAATTTTCCCTAGTTCGACATCAATGACAAAGGTCTCCTTTTGACATCTCCCCATGTCAACATGTCTCCCCTTGACATAATTCATTTTTTCTTCTTTGTTTTTTATATCTATTGTATGGAGATTAGTCCCAACTTTTGTCTAAGATGCTAAAATGCTTCTTTGGGCTAGTTTCACCACCTTCTATGATATTTGATCCCTCAAAAAATGATATATTATAGGGGTGTGCTTTGTCTTGAAATGTATAACATGGTTTTTTATATGTTTATGGCACTGGTATTGTTACAATTTATCACTATTGGATGCTCATAATTGCATCCATAATTTACAAGTAACCTTTTGTAGCATGCAAAAGAAAGAAAGCCAAAAACATCATGATTGCTTAAGTCTTGCTACAGGAGCCAAAAAAAAACCTATATTTATCATCTTATCAGAATGTCAAGCACTAGCAGGAAGGCGTCCTAAATATCTCTGGGCTCTGCCCATCGTAACGTAAGCTTCCCATTGTTATTCTACGGAAAATATATCTCTTACTACACACATACCTTTAAACAAACAGATTACATTGCAACTATAACACTAACATGGAGTTATGTACTTATCTTCAGAGGGCGAGGACGAGGCCAGGCATGGAATTAGCGTTGGATTTGTTCAGCTGGCTCTGCCACAGAGGCACGGAACACCACTGCAAATGCCCCTGCCCTGGCAGCGTGGAAGACGAAGAAGCCAAGGAAGAGGGCGGGTTGAATTCTGTTACGACAAGGGAAGTGTTGAAGTACTCTCTGAGCTGAATGACTTTGCCACCTGCATTCTCCAGTGTCCAGACGTGAACCCAGTAAGTGGATTCGTCTTCGCGACCTTCCGCCACCACGAGGTTGTGAGTAAGCGCGGTGATGGAATCCGGAACGAAGGCAAAATGAGTGTGCGTGGAGCGGCCAGTGAGCAGCTGCATCAAGTGCTGGCAGGAGGGGGGGCCGTGGAACCGCCAGTCCAAGTGGGGAACCAAGATCCTCTGCACCGTCTCTGCATCTCCCGTCCCCAGCGCGTCATAGAGCCACCTTACCACCCTTTTGTTATATTCCCCCGCTGCAGTCGCCCAGCTGCTCAATATATTCGTCTTCGCCAGCTCTGAACGCGTTCAAGAAACAATATGGAAACAGAGAGAAAAACAGAAAGAACAGAGAAACTGCAAGGCACTGAATACACAATGGGCGTGTAGACGGCTACTTTTATAGCTGAGGCTGAGAGTGTCAAGAAGCATTCGAGTGCGATCCAGTTCAGCAAAACCTTTCCGACAAAGAGGGGATGGCATGCGTGCACGAGCCCTCCCGGCATGTGAACGGTGAACCCTACCTGGCCACCGTCATGGTCTACTTGGAAGATCACAAATAAGCGAACTGTCAACATCATTGAACGATGCATTGACACGTGTCTTAACAACTGCCTTGTGGGACCGTGGGTCGAAATCCACAAACCAAGAAAGAATTTAATAGAGTGCAAACTATGGCCCACTTTCACTCCATTGCCAATAAAAACACTCACGCTGAGTACAATGTTTAAGGAATTGTGACCTCACTGTTTTTAATATTTAGGTTTTGATATAGTAATATTGGCTCAGCAGATGAGGTATCATGCAACTTTTACTTATGACAAATTTATTATTATTATTTTATAATCAATTTGAAGTTAGTAAATATATTATTGATCTTGAATGACATAAAAATAATATTTATAAATAGCTAGAAAATTAGTTTTTTTTAAATTATAAATTGTCTTCCAAATTTGATGGAGATTTTGTTTCAAGTTATAATAATTTCAGCCTAAGACTTTGTTTAAGACAATCCATCTTGCTTAATTAGAAAAAAAAAAAAAAATAATGCAAAACTTTGCCCTTACAAAAATAGAACTTAAGACTTTGTTTTAAAAAGTTTTTTAAGACAATCCATCTTGCTTAATTAGAAAAAAAAAACAAAATAATGCAAAACTATAGAACTTGAAATAAGTAGAGAATTAGTTTTTTTTTATTATAAAGTTTTAATAGAGATTTTGTTTCAAGTGATTATTTTAGATTGTCACCCTTGCTCTATAATATAATAAAATAAATGTTTTTACAATAAGACATATTATATTAACATTTTCTAGAATAAATTGTGTTGAAATTTTGAAATGTTTCGAGTGGACACTCCATCCATCCTCGAGAGTCTAGCCATAACTCAATATAAGATAGAAAAGAGTGAATGAGGTTTCAAGAAAGCTAAATAAAAAACGAGAAGAACCATAAGTAAAGATTAGTTGGAGAAAAATAATAAAATAATAGAAAATGCGGGTTTGAAGGGATGTGATTAGTAAATAATAAATATTTATAAGTAGTGAATAGAATAAAAACTAAGGAAGATAAAAAGAAATATGAATGAAAAAATATAAAAGAGATAGAGGAAGAGTAGGCAAGGTGAGATGAGTATCTAATATTCATGCAGGGTGATGATAAGAATAATTATAAAGGGAGAACAACGAAGAGAAGAGAAAATAGGGCTATGAAAGAATAGAGAAGATGGAGGGTTTATGAATGCCTATAAATTGGGGGGGTTGAATAGATTAAGATGAGATAATTTTATGGTGATGGTTTGTCAAGACTGGCTTAGCTTGTATGCATCATCCCTATTGAAGTGGTTGGGATGTATTTTTAATTTTGAGAGCTTCTCTTATGAGACGAGATGATTGCTGAGATATGATGTTAAGATTTTGGTTTGATCAAATCATATAAGATGTTTGGTGTGGTGAGACTACTCAACAATGGTGGATTGTATAACCAACAACACTCATTATCTCTTATTTTATTATTCTTTTTCCAACTAATCTCTAACTACTATTCCTCTCATTATCTATTTAGATTTCTTGAAAATTCACTCACTCTTTTTTATATTACAATGAGATATAGATAGACCCCTAATGATGGGTGGAGTATCCACTTGAAATATCAGAGTTTCAAAAATTGTAATAATAATGTTTCTAATACCTATGCTTGAATTAAAGGATTTAATAACCAAATTCTGTTGGAGAGTGGAGATTGACCCTAGAGATAACATCTAAACTATGGACACATTCCCTTAGGTAGAATATGTTTTGGCCATAGAAATATGATATACTCATGTTTGAAGGTATGGTCTCCACAATGTACCATAGTCGAAAACTAGGAAGTCTTCTCGGTGGGAAATTTTGAAGATGTACTTTCATTATTGGACAAAGCATAGCAAGACCTAAGCTAAACCTACATATTCTAGCTCCGACAAATGTTAGTGTTCTATTTCTATCAAGATGCAACGAATACTGATATGGTAATGAATTCAAAGGGATCCCTTCAATTAGTTTTATTACACAACAATTCTTCAATTGAAAGGGAAAAGAGCCACATGAATATGAATTTTCAAATTAAGCAAAAGACTATATTCTTGTGATTTACAGTGGTAAATAATCAAACTACTCCTAATTGGGTTACCAATTAGATTGGCATTAAGAAATTAAAAAACATATATATGAAATTGTAATATGCAACTAGTAGATTTTTAAATTAAAATATGTTCAGCCAAATTTTGTAAACTTGTCTAATGGAAAATATAGCCTTTAAAAAATATATCAACAATTAATCATTTAGAAGTTGGCATCGATTAGTTATATAAGATCTTATATAATTTAACATCATCGTTACTAGTCCCTGTTGATGGCCAAAGTACTATTGTTTTTTATAATCGTTGACCAAGTATTAGTTTCTGTTGACTCCAATGCAATGCACCATGTTGGATTTTCTCCCTCCTCTAAGGACCCTGACCCAGGATCAGTCCCTTTTTCTTAGTGCAACAAATCCCAATATATAATCTTGACAAAGAAGAGCTCAATTGGCAACACCTGCAACACAAATGCAATCTCACCCGATATATCTTTCTATGGGTAACTGCAGAACCAAGTTTCTGCAGTTGGGTGGGGGATATTTGGTACCTTGGTCCCTTACCAAGGAACTCAACTAAGGTTATGGGTGGATTATTTATGCTTACTGTGAACATTTATACCACGACCCAAATTCTCTTATGAAACTAATATAACAACAACCTCTGTGTAGCATAATCGTATTCAACTGATATGGTGCGACTGACATACATATATTCATTCATAAGCAAATCTATAAGAATTCATTCAATGCAACATTTATAAAGGTAACTCAAACACATTCAAAATTCATGCATATACACCAAATCTAATGTGGAAACCCATCCGAGAAAAAACCACAAAGGTGCTCTTCATCTGGCATGAGAAATATATGCACCTTTTTTCTGTGCACTAAGATGCAGACAATGTTCTAGATCTTATTCTCTATATTTATAGACTCTTTCTCCATCTCATTCTCTCTAATCTTCTCTTCTGCTCTCTCTCTCTACTCAACTCTACTAACGATGCACACACATCCTGGATCGACTCAACTTCTCTTACACTTATTCACACTCAGTTGCATATTCTTCAACTCATATGCACTCAGCAAGCACTAACATACAACAAAATATAGATCAATTAACAGTCTAACAGTATAGAGCTAACACCAGAGAAGCTAACCCGCATAAAACTTGGGTTCCTTGCTTTATATACTCTTTTACAGAATCTTTACCTATCGCTTTCTCAGTTGACTTGCTATAATTATCCAACACAATGTCTTTCCTATTCTAGTATCACCTAATAGTAGGCACTAATGGCACACTAATGGCATGACTTACAATGATACCTTCATAATTGTGGTTTCCATCGGTTCTATCCGAACTCATACCCACGATCTTTATGGCCTGTCACTTTCTAACCATTATGTCTTATTGTTATTTTCCATTCATTATGCCACTTACATTCCTTATGGTAATGTTAATCCGTCGCATCTTCCCTTGTCACATTGCTTCCTTCTATCGTGGCTTCCTCTTCTGTCTTAGATCTTCCTTCTTATTTCTACCTATCGCTAGTTCTGTCACAGCTCCTTTCTTCTCTTCTTTCTTATCGTTGCTTATGTCGCACATCCTTTCTCTTCTTCTTTAGCTCTTCTCCATACTTAGGAATAATTCTAAGTAAATTTTTCTTTCCTTTCCCTAGGCCCAACAAGCCCCCAACACTCACCCATTGTTCGTCCCGAGCCACTCGAAGCTATTCCTCCATTTCTTTCCTTGTGTCGACTTTAATCTAAAAATATTCCATGATTTTCATCACTCTCTCCTTCCAAATGCACTTCTTCCTCTGTCTTCATCAATTGTTCCACAAGGTCAGAAATTCCATGTTCTAGCATTACCTTCTCTATTGATGTCACTGCTTCGTGCAACTTCTGATGTACAGGTTCAATGATTCTTGTAACTCTCTCTGCTTCAGCCTGCATCTCTTCCACCTTTCCACATGATGTTTCTCTTGTGTGCACAACACTGTTACTTACTGCTACAATTTCCTCATCTCCGTTTCCTTAGCCATTTTCTGCGCTAAGGGTAGTTGCTTGATGTCATTCCTTATCTAAGTAATATTTTCTTCAATCGAAGTCACCTAATTTGCAAGTTTCTCTGATTCTGCATCATTTATTAATGCTTCCCAAGTTTGAGAGACTTGGTCGACAACCTTGGTACATATTTCTTTTGCTTCTTCTATCTTCTTCACAACTTCAATTTTTGCTTCTCTTCTTTTCTCTATTACCTCGGGGGTGGGGGGGGAGGGGGTGCTTGGTCTTACCCGCACTTCTAGTTCTGCGAATTTCATTCAGAGGTCTTCTTCTATTCCTCCAATTCAAATGACTTTGGCATCTGGTGTAGAAATAATATCTCCAATGCTATGAGAAAATATTGTAAGAAGAAGCACATGAAATATATCTTTCTACTAAGATAATTCTCACAAGCATACACAAGAAAAATAGAGAGAAGGAAAGAGACTGAATCACATGAATGAAGAGATGAATATTGGAGTGTATCCTTCCATTGAATAATGATGAATCATAGTGTACATAAATAATACATCCATCATAGGTAAAATCAAGTTGTA
This sequence comes from Pseudotsuga menziesii, assembly GCA_001517045.1. Taxonomy (NCBI): domain Eukaryota; kingdom Viridiplantae; phylum Streptophyta; class Pinopsida; order Pinales; family Pinaceae; genus Pseudotsuga; species Pseudotsuga menziesii. The sequence goes on from LPNX010076996.1 coordinate 34,205, forward strand.
AGGAGACAAATCATAAAGCTCAGAAAGGTGGACTTACCAAATATGACAAACCCCCATAGGTGGCTAAAGCACTTCCCAAATCATTCAAGGACCTCACGAATTAGCAAAAGTATGAGTAAGTTGTTAAGAGTGATGGGAAAAACATGCTAATCCTAGAAAATGGAGATAAAATCATGGAGGATGGATTGTCAATAAAAGATACTAGTTTCCTAGTTAACTAGCTTTAGCTTATCCACATAAAAGCTAGATAAAAGCAGAATAAGGAAGAATCTACAGGAAATCCCAGTTACTAATTCTGGGAGTCAATAAAGTGGTCAAGATCAACCCAAAATCAGAAATAAATCATTCCTAGGGTATATATGAAATGTGTTGACTTTAAGGGGCAAATGGATTCCAACTAATTAGCTAGTGGGTAGGAATTTAATCAAATAATGATTAAATGTGTTATCCTAAGTTATGAGTGGGTTTAATAATATCCCAACACCCTCTTTAAGTATGACTTAATGACAGTATGTCAAAAATATAGGTGTATATAGGGCCCAACAACAAGGATATGGTCACCCTTTAACAATTATTATGTATAGAAAAGTGAGGAAAGAGGAAAAACCACATGGGGGAAATCCTCCCTCAAGAAAGGACAAGGCACAAAATTTGAAATAATATGTATTCAACATATACTTATATTCACTTGAATTAGCTGAATGAACTGCTTCTGGATGAAAGACTTGATGAATATATCATGAACTTCATGATCATGCGGTAGAGTGTAGAATCTGCAAGAAGGAAGAGGAGAGACTCCTTGTATATCATCAATTGATGAAGTAGGAGCATTATTTGAATGCTTCTTTCCACTGAAAAAATCTGATTTGCAAGCACAATCTGAAATGAAAAAGAGATCTGTGCATACTCCTTCCCAAAGAGTACAAAAATTAAGACAATTTTTTACACAATCATTCCCTGAATAGTTGCAAAATTGTGATGTGAATCACATGTCAATATTCCAATATGATGTAGAACCTTCCCATATATTATATGAGTCTGTTAAAAATTTGATATATTAGAAACATTAGCATATGGAGCAAGAAAGAAAAATATTTTAGTGACTCCATGAGGATATAGGGCTAGACTAGGAAAACTATGAGCATTTGGGAAAAACTGATAGGTGTAAAAATATGAATGATAGATGGACATAAGATATGGACCATAAGTGTTTAGAACATATCCAAACATTTTTAATATCAATCCAAATATGAATGCGTTCATGGATAACCAACCACTGAAAGATAGACACGAATTCAACCATGTAATATAAGTAACATTGCATAAGAGACAATGAGGAATCAACTAGCAAACTTGGGATTTGTATAGTCTTAGAATTATTGAGAGCTATGATAGATGGTATGGATGATGGTTTGAATTGTATCATGACATGCATATTGGTCTGCAAACAATATTCTAAATCAGATATATAAGCTTGTGAATGAAATGATGAAGAGCTTCTCAAAGACACTCAAAGACAAGTCACTATCTAGTGAAAAATCACAATTTTGGGGAGATGAATCTAGTAGATTGATAGGAGTATTATAAAAGAAAGGATATGATATTTATGATTCTGATATATTAGATACTAAATCTATATTAGAGACATGATAAAAGGATTTATCTCTGGCACTCAAGGCATAAGTTATATCACCTTGGAACTACACACTATGACAGTGTTATGAGGACTCAACATGCTTCTCTTGCTCATCTGGAACTTCAATCTTGTGCTTATCAAGAAGCTAAGACATTATGTCCATATTCTTCTTGAAACACTTATTCTCTGAAGGAAATCCCTTTATGCAATAAGGACACTTGGATGTTCTCCCTTTCTTCTTACTCTTCTTTATTGAATCTTCATCAGTAGGCTTCAAACTTTCATCTTCAATTTCTAACTTTGGATTCTTCTCTTTCACAATTTCATTTTCTTTGTATTCGATATTATTGATTCCTTGAACCATGAGAGAATGATCCTTTCCCTTGGAAGAATTAAGGACAGCCATATGGATCAATTTATCATTCCTTTGTTAGTGAATCAAGAAAAGTATTTAAATAAGGCATTTTCCACTTAGGAAAATCAAGCCTAGTAGCATGAAAAGTAGACACAAAAACTGAGTAATCAGGACCCAATTTAGAAACAATGGAAACGATTAATTGATCATATTCCTTCCCAATCCCACATTGCCTCAGAATTAGAACAAGTGACTTGAACTTGGTGAAGAAACCCTCAAGAGAATTGAAACTGCTTGGACCCAGTGAGAATAAATCAATATTCAATTGATTCGCTCTTATCTCATCTTGAACTCCAAAGAGAAACTCCACTTGGGCCCACACTTGGTTTGGAGTGGTCAAACCATCTAGATGAAAGAGTATATCAGGATAAATAGAGAGTTAAATCAATTCATAGTCTTCATCCAACCTATTATTCCATTTAACTTTGTTAGAACAATCAACCCATAGTTACCCATATTTGACATTAATTAAATCATTTTGTCTTATTCCTAGATTCCCTCTCTATGCTAGTTGAATTCTACATGTTCCTAGAAGTTAATACTTGCTAAAATGGGTCATGGAGCGCTTTGGAATCATCCTAGAAACTTATTTATCATGTCTAATTTATTCCTGGTTCATTAAGGCACATATCTACTTTTTGTGAAAGTTGCCTTGCTTTACAGCAGTTTTAAGGCATAAAGGAAAAGCCAGTCTAGGGGAACTTGTCTTACTTTTTTACCACATCATCCTCCTTCCTTTTATCCAAAAAAAAGCATGAATTATTTTTATTTCCACCACTTATTATCTTTCCCACTTTCTTTATCTAATTTGTGAGGATCTTCATGGATTTGGAAAGTCCTTTTTGCACCTATGGGGGATTTGACTTGATTTAGTAAGCCTTCCTTTTGACCAATTCGAATAGAAACCTAGTGCTTTAAAATATATCATGTAATTATATATTTGAGCAGCCTATTGCTTCATATGGTTGGCTTATGTACACTTATTCAATACAGGATTAAGTTATGCTCCAATTTCAGTCTCCTTTTGTGTGAATTTTGCATGTTTGATTAGCAATTTTGTGAGTGTAATTGATATATCTCTTGGGTTCAATTTCCACATGGTATCATATCCTTTTTAGATCTATTTATCTCCTTCCAAATTGTTATTGCAGGTTTGACATCACTATCTGGGAGCGCATTTTGCTGACTGAAGGGAACAGGAGCTGAGATATGGACCAATCTCAAAGGATCATCTTGAATCCATTCAATTTATTTGAATGGAAAGATGAGATGGAGATATTTTTGAGAGAGAAAGGTCTCTACAAGGTTACCATGGATATTGAGGTAGAGCCTAATGCAGATGCAGAGAAAATCAAATTTCACAACAGGAGGTATGAGGCCTATGGTCTATTGTGTCTGAGTATTTCAAGAGACCTCCTCTTTCATCTTGATTCATTGACATCTCCTAATGAGGTGTGGGAGAAGCTTGAAGATATTTTTTGAAAGACATATGAGATGAGAGGACATCAAATCGAGAATGAATTTATCTCCTTGAGTTCCAGTAGGTTCGAATCATTGCAACTCTATTTTACCAAGTTTAAGGCCCTTGTTTTGCAGTTAAAACAATGTGGGATTGAAAAGAAGGAGGTGAAACTCGTTTTGACCATTATCTAAAAGCTTGGTTTTGACTATTTAGTGTTTTTTTCAACCTTCTATTCCACTGAATTGACAGCTCGAACCTGGAATTTGCCTAAGCTTGTTGAGTTCATGGAATCCCTCACTCAGGAGCAAGATAAACTGGTGATGATAGGCACCATCAAACCTTCTAAAGACCAAGATTTGGTTGCTAGAGATTCGAAGGTGGATTCAAAAATCAAGAAAAAAGCTAAAAATCCACTTGAGCAAAAGAGAGACAAGGAAAAGTCTCAAGAGGAGTCCTCAGGCTCCAAGAAGAACCCACAGAAGAAGAATAAGAACAATGGAGAAATGAGCAAGTGCGCATACTGCAGTAAGGACTATCATCCAGAGAGCTCTTGTATGAAAAATCAAATTGACATGTTGACCCAACTCCTGGAGAAGAACAAAATCTCCCTTCCTGATTTCTCAAAGAAGAGGGAAGGATGATCAAATTCAGAAGACAAGGAGAGAGTACATGCTTTGGTTGCTGGCACCTAAATCTCACCAAGCTTCATCATTGATTCTGGAGCTTCCAGACATATGGTTTCAATAAGGGAGATATTTTCCTCTCTTGACATGTCAAACTGTCCACCACTAGTTTTGGGAGATAAATATCTAACTAACAGTATGGGAAAGGGTAGGATTGATATTGACCATTGTAATTTCAATAATGTGTTGCATGTTCCAGTTCTTGCCTCTAATCTCTTTTCAGTTTATCAGATGACTCACACTGGGTCTCCAAAGAAATTCATATTCTCCCCCAATGAAATTGAAATCACTGAGATTTCGAATGGTAAAGTCATAGAAAAAGGTGTTGTTGAGCACACTTCGAAGGTATACAAGTTTTCCCATTTTCTAGCCTACTCAAACCCCTCTTCTCTTCTTACTCATGCTAATGAAGCAAGCAAGCTTTGGCATGAAATATTTTTCCATCTTTAATACAAGTATATTTCTGATTTGAGTGACAAAGACATGGTCATAGGGATACCAAAGATCAAGTTTTCTAAGGGAGTTTGTCAAGGTTGCATCCTAGGAAAACACCTAGAGCACAAGTATGAGAGAGATTGTCATGAGAGAACCTCTGCACCTCTTGAGTTGATCCACAGTGACATTGCTGGTCCATTCCCTCATATATCCATGAGTCAATCCAAATATGCACTCACCTTCATAGATGAATTTTCCAGGTATTGTTGGGTTTACTTCCTAAAGCATAAGTATGAAGTTTTTGACCTCTTCAAAGTCTTTAGAGCCTTGGTTGAAAACCAGTCTAGGAGGAAACTCAAGATCCTCAGATATGAAAATGGTGGTGAGTATGTCAATTTTGAATTCATCCAGTATTGTAAATATGTAGGTATCCAGATGCAACATTCTATTCCTTACACACCATATCAAAATGGTGTTGCTGAGAGAAAGAACAGATCAGTGAAGGAGTTGGAAACTTACATGATGGAGGCTAAAACTTTGCCACCAAAGTTTTGGGCCGAGGCTATAAAGTGTGCATCCTATATCCAGAATATGGCACCACATAAGAAACTTTATGGTATGACTCCTTTCGAAGCTTGGAGTGGGCACAAGCTAGATGTGACCCATTTCAGGATTTTTGGCCCAAAGGATTGGGCTAGAATTCCAACTGAAAAGATAAAGGCTTTGCAATCCCAAAGCTAAGAGTGCCTATTTGTTGGGTTTTCTGAAGATTCAAAAGGGTACAAGATGATCAACTTGAGAATTAACAAAGATTTCATTGAAATAAGGGTTCAGTTCGAAGAAGATCCTTTAGCAGCAGTTGAAGTTGGAGAACCCTTTTCACCACCATAGCCATCGATTGCAAGTGAAGAGACTAATGAGTTTCCTGATTCTAATATGTCTAATTATGATAATTTAATTGTAGATCCTAACATCCTACAAGACCGAAGTGGGAAGAAAGGACCATTCATGCAGCTGGGGAACTAGCTGGAAATCCCAATGACACTAGGAGGACTAGATCTCAATTTGAGAGTGCCCTTTGTGTGAAAGATCCACTCTTTGCTGCGAAGTGTTATTTGATGATAGATTATGATCCACATATATATGAATATGAAACACATGATCCAATATGGAAAACAACCATGAAAGAAGAATTCAGGTCACTCAGAAGAACAACACATGAGAACTAGTTGATCTCCCCCTAGGGAGAAAGCTAGTGAAGTGTAAATGGGTCTTTAAAACTAAGTTTTCTGCTGATGGTTAAACTTTGAAATATAAGGAAATATTGGTATCCAAGGGCTACTCTTAGGTACATGGTATTGATTACAATGAGACCTTTGCACTAGTGCCAAATATGGACTCCATAAGGTTTGCTCTAGCCATTGCAGCTTTGAAGCAATGGGAGGAAAAGTATAGAGGAGCTGTAAATGAAGCTGTACTCAGGGAGGCTTTGAAGAAAACATTGATGCTACTCAATGAAGCACTCTCATCTATAGAGCCAAATTATAGAGGAGTTGTAAATGCAGCTACTCAATGTTTATGGTTGTAGGGGATACTTGGAGAATGTGGTTTCGAATCAGAGTTTTCAACAGTCATCTATTATGACAATCAAAGCACCATTTGAATCTCCACTGATCCATTTCAAAGACAAAGAACCAAGCACATTGAGATCTATATGCACTATATCAGGGAGCTTTTGCATGATGGTACCATTGCTCTACTCTATTGTGCATCTTCAGAACAAGTAGTAGATATATTCACCAAAGTATTCTGTGAGAAGAGCTTCAGTAATCTCAAATCACTGCTAGGGATTGCTGATCATGTGGTGAAGAATTATTGATAACAATATTTCCATTTTTTTTTTCATGTCCATGTTTAAGGGAGGATTTTTCCACTAGGTTTTTGCCTCTTTCCTTGGTTGTATGGACATGCAGTATGTAAAAGGGTGACTAAGCCTTGTTGCTAGGCCCTATAATTTTTTGATGTTTACTCACAAAGTTAGGCTTAAGGGAGAGTGTTAGAATAATCAACCCATATTCACCCATATTTGACATTAATTAAATAATTTTTGTCTTATTCCTAGATTCCTAGATTCCCTCTCTATGCTAGTTGACTTCTACATGTTCCTAGAAGTCAATACTTGCTAAAATGGGCCATGGGGCACTTTGGAATCATCCTAGAAACATATTTAGCATGTTTGCTTTATTCCTGGTTCCTTAAAGTGAATATCTTCTTTTTGTAAAAGCTGTCTTACTTTACAATAGTTTTAAGGCATAAAGGAAAAGCTAGTCCAGGGGATTTTTCCTTGTTTTTCGACCACATCCTCCTCCTTCCTTTTCTCCAATAAAAAGCATGAATGAGTTTTATTTCCATCACTTATTATCTTTCCCACTTGATTTAGGTAATTTGTGAGGATCTTCATGGATTTGGAAAGTCCTTTTTGCACCTATGGGGGATTTGACTTGATTTAGTAAGCCTTCTTTTTGACCAATTTGAATAGCAACCTAGTTCTTTCAAATATCTCATGTAATTATATATTTGAGCAGCCTATTACTTCATATGGTTGGATTATGTACACTTGTTCAATATAGGATTAATTTATGCTCCAATTCCAATCTCCTTTTGTGTGAATTTTGCATGTTTGATTAGCAATTTTGTGAGTGTAACTAATCTATCTCTTGGGTTCAATTTCCACAAAATTTCTCAATCACGGCATTGGAATCATTCTCCAAATCTAGAGTAACTATGTATAGTCCTTTACTGCACAATATAATGCCGATTTTGAATTTCCATTCGTGGTAGTTGAAGGGAGTAAGAATTATAGCTGAGGAAGAATCCATATTGCTGATTTGATGCACTCAAGAAGAAACTCTCTACAACCTGCAAAACCAAACTAGGAGAAAATATTGTAATCTAGACAAGCTCTTCTTTAGAGAGGGATAAGAGACTGGATGCGCTCTGCTGGAGAGAACAAATATCTCCTCAACTCTGTAGAACTTGAGAAACCTTATGATCTGATACCATGTAGAAATAATAGGTCCAATGCTATGAGAAAATATGCTAAGAATAAGCACAGTAAATAGATCTTGCTACTAATATAATTCTCAAAAGCATACACAGGAGAAATAGAGAGAAGAAAGGAGATTGGATAACATGAATGAAGAGATGAATATTGGAGTGTATCCTTCCATTGAATAATGATGAATAATAATGTGCATAAATAGTACATCCCTCATAGGTAAAATCGAGTTTTAAGGAGACAAATCATCAATCTGAGAAAGGTATACTTACCAAATATGACAAACCCCCATAGGTGGCTAAAGCACTTCCCAAATCAGTCAAGGACCTCATGAATTAGAAAAAGAATGAGTAAGTATTCAAGAGTGATGGAAACACATCCTAATCCTAGAAAATGGAGATAAAATCATGGAGGATGGGTTGGCAACAAAAGATACCAGTTTCCTAGTTAACTAGCTTTACCTTATCCACATAAAAGTTGGATAAAAGAAAAATAAGGAAGAATCCACAGGAAAGCATATTTACTAATTCTGGGAGTCAATAAAGTTGTTAAGATCAACCTATAATCATAAATAAAGAATTCCTTGGGTATAGATGGCATGTGTTGACTTTAAGGTGAAAGTGGATGCCATCTAATTAGCTAGTGGGTAGGAGTTTAATTAAATAATGATTAAATATTTTATCCTAATTTATGAGTGGGTTTAATAATATCCCAACATCTGGTGCCATTTCTTCTATTATTTCATCTTCTACAAAGTTTGTACATGTCTCTCTCTTTTCCTTTTTTTTTTATGCGACCAAGTCGCAACTCTCAAAGTAAGGTTTTAGTCAACCTCCCATTGATGAGTCCTCTGACCTTTATCCCATCTAATTTTTATAACTTCACTGATCCTTCATCAGTGATTTCCTTGACAACATGTGGTCCTAACCAATGCATTTTCAGCTTTCCTGGATGCTTGAAGAATTTATTGTCATACATAAGAACAAGAACTCCAACCTCAAAATGATTTCTTTTAATATGTCTATTATTCCATACCTTTTTCCTTTGTTTTTCTACATTCTCGTGAGATCCTACATCAAAACTTTCTTCATCCAAGTGTATTAGTTGAAGTAATCTATCTTCCACAACATCAAAATCTATCATTTCAGTGATCGCAACAACTCTTAAACTTGGTACAATATATTTCATAGGCATTAGAGATTCTTGTCCATACACCAACCTGAATGGAGCTTGACCTGTCAAATTATTACATGTTGTGCAATATGCCCATAATATTGTAGAGATATTATGATCCCAATTATCCCTTCACGCATTGCAGACCTTTGTCAGTGCATTTTCCAGAATCTTGTTAAATGGTTCAACAACTCCATTAGCTTGATGATGATATGGAGTTGTTCTTCTATGTTGAATCCGGAATTCATTAGTCAGTTCTTCAATCAATTGATTAACAAAATGGGCAACATGATTGTTGATTAAGATATTTGGGAAACCAAACCTTGTAATAACATTTTCAAATAAGAACTTTGTAGTTGTCACGGTAGTGCAATCCTTTACTGGCACAACTTCTTCCCATCTAGTTAGGTAATAAGTCATAGTGATAATATACCTTGCTCTCATGCGATTTATTTTTGGACTTATAGGTCCTAGAAAATAAACAACCCATTTATCGAATGCATGTAATGTTATATGTGGTACCAATGGAATTTCATCCCTTTGGGATGACTTCCCAGTTCCTTGACAAATCTCACAACTATGAAAATAATCTCAAGCATTCGCATGCATGGTGGGATACCATAATCCTACTTGCAAAATTTTGCGTACTATAGATTTTCCTGCATAGTGGCCTCCTGCGACACCAACATGTGCTTAACTTGATATCATCATCCTCTTGTGATCAAAAACACAAAGCTGAAGTACCTCATTAGGACCCATTTTATAAAAGTGTCTAGTAATCAACTGGATATATGTAGCTCGCACCACTGACTGTTTCTTCTACACAGTGATAAATTCAGTTGGCACATAACTTGTACTCAAAAAATGTACGATATATTTATAATGATCATCAAATATGGTTATCACAAACAATTGTGCATAAGGAATATTATCTTCCAGACCAGCAGGTTCTTCTCCACTTCCAATCCTTGAGAGATGGCCTAGTCCCAAATTCAAGCGACTGGGTTTAACAATTATCTCAAAATTAAATTCCTGGTTCGCCCCCAACAATGGCTTATTGACCAAATATTTCAATGTAGAATGGTCAATGTACATATTGAAATGTCCACCCAGTAAATAGTTTATACATTTTTGCAACGCATATACCATCACTAGTCCTTATCTCTTCATTGTGGTATAATTTTTTTCTATAGTTGATAGCTTCCTGTCAGCGAAGGAAATGGGGTGATCAATTGATCCTTCACCCAGATGCGTCAGTACCACACCGAGTGCAACATATGATGCATTGACATGAACATGGAATTAATTTTTCCAGTATGGAAATAAAAGTATTAGCATAGTAGCCATCTTATTCTTCAGCTTTTCTAGACTCTCTTGACAATCTTCTGTCCACTGAAACTTAGTGTCTTTTTTTAGCAGTTTCTCCATCGGAGTATTCACCTCGTATATCCCTTGATAAAATTTATGTAGTATCCAGTATGTCCTAATGTTGCTCTTAACTGTTTAACTATGGTCAACAGTGGTAGGTCGAGGATGATTGCAACCTTGGATGGATCAACCAAAATTTCATCACGACAGACCACATTGCCCAACAAAGCTCCAAAAGGTGCAAAAAGGTACATTTTTTCAAATTGAGGGAAATTTGATACTGGCGAAAATGTTCCAGCATAATTATGAGGCTCTCTATATGGTCCTTTACAAGGCCAAATATTGTCTAGTGATCGAAGTAGACTTTAAGAAATTTATGTATAAAATATTTACACACTACAACTATGATTTTGGAAAACATTACAGGAGCATTCTTGAGTCCAAAGGGAATTACCGTGTACTTGAAGCATCCCCACTCCATCCCAAAGGTGGTATTGTGTCAGTCCTCCTTTACAATTCTTATATGATGGTTACCTGGGAATCCATCAGTGAAAGAATACATTTCTTTTCCTTCGACATTCTCTAATACCTCATCTATAAATGGATTCGAAATAGGATAATGCAAACTGGCATCATTTAAATTTCTCAGGTCGACACAAATTATTGCTTCACCTAATGTTTTCTTATCCTATACTATAGTTGGACTGATCCATTCTAGTTCTTCGACAAGCTCTATAATGCCTTCCTTTAGCATTCGGTCCAGTTCAGCTTTAACTTTTTCTTTGTAGCACGGGTTTAATATGTACAGTCGTTGTTTGATCGGTTTTTCTTTGGGCCTCAAAGGTATCTTCATTTCACCGAGGTCACCTACTATTCCTTTCATCTCTGAAAAGTTAGTAGAGAAAAAATCCATAAATTCATGTAGTAAATCATTGATCTTCCACACAGTCTCATCACCCCAGTAATCTTCGATATTGGCAAACTTTGTTTTTTCAGATGATCAAATATTTACTTTCTTAATCTTAAGTGGAATTAGGAATTGGTCACTAAAAATGCCATTTCCTTCCACTACATGCATACCTTTTGAATCAGGTATGTTTATATCAAGCATATTATCATCATCCGGTTCTCCTGTAATATTATAACATTCCATCCAGAGGTGGACTGTTGTGTTGCATTGATGGAAATTCGTGGTTGCAACCAGGATTTCTTCAAATATGTTTTCCTTCATTATTTGTAGCGCAAAAACAATTGTTGGATGTTCACTTAAAAACTCGAATGTATGGATGAATCTTGTTTCTAGCTCTTCCCATTCAACAGTTCCTCTTCGCAGCTCCAATGATGTATACCAATTCCTTGGTACCATTTCCAATGTGTGGATGAATCGATAAACCCACTGTTGTCATGGATATTCTTGCCATGTCATACGACAATGATCAATATGATCAACAGGATTTGTCAGTCCTGTATACTTATGATCTGAATAACTGATCCCTTCTCCAAATCTAAACTCTAGTAATGTTTTACACTACTACCATTCAGAGATAGAATGTTTATGTGTACACCACCGTCTAGCAGGCATAACTTTCAGCACAAAGTCCAAGGTAGACAATCATTGTAATTCTGTAAATTTTTCTTCAAACTCCACTAGAAAATATGAAAGGTTGGGTAATCTTCATATGTAGGAAACTCACTTTCCATGGCTCCTACTCGTCGAACAAATCTTGTGATTTTGGTGCATCTTCTCATGGAGGCTTCATGCAGCCCATTTTGGCAATTTTGCAATGCGTCACCTGAATCAGATATGTAAGAGCTTACACTCCACCAACTTAGATTTCCATCAGTTGTTGAATTTATATAATATTCTCTTGAAGACATGATATTATACAACCTATCCAGGTAGTTTCCTTAGCATTCACTATTTACTAGCTCGACATATCTCTTCCATTAAAGCAGATCAATTGGAGCGACCACCCTTATTTCAGGATCTTCAAATGACAAGATTATTTTCTTAAAATTAATAATGGTTTTTTTTATCTACTGCCTAATCGATTCCCAAAAGTGCAAGGCATGGATTTGTGTCAATGATAATGTCAATTACATTGAAGTCTACATATGTCCTTAAGCCTTCAACTTCTAAGGAACTTGAGTTATTCTACCAATTGGTAGAACCTATGACTGGTTCGCAAGCCTTAGATGAATGGGAGACCAATCTCGTCATGGCTAATTAATGCTCTCCCATGTCTGTCTTGTCAGTATGTTGAAATTTGAGCCTAGATCTATTATGATATATTCCATATCATAATGTCCTATATAGGTAGTAATTCGCAGTTATCAACTTGTTTTGAGTCTCTTTCTGATATGCTTAACTCTCTTTTCAGGTCGCAGTTCATTTGGAGTTTCTTCTATAAGTGTTTTCAATTATACGACAACATATTTATCATGTATTAGTGATAAACAACTTGTGAAAATTTCTTTAATCTTACTAACCTTTTTCATTGACTGCGTCGTGAGTAGCTGTTCAAATATTTCAGGCATGGTATTTACTTGTCCATATTTTGATGGTTGATTAGCATCAACAAAATCTGGTTGCACATCTAAGAATACTTCCTTCTCCTTCTGTACATCTAGTGGGGATTTCTTTTGTGTTGCAAGTCACACTTGTGGTTTTCCATGCCGTGTATTCTGGTTTGTTGATGTATTTGTAACTTAGAAATGTATGCACTTGTATATATTATGTATTGCACCCCGATGTTTATTCCGGGAAGTATCTGTAATGTAATTTAGTCATGTCATGCCCTGGTGTTCTAATTGGGAGATTGAATAATGTAAACAAGTCATGTAAATTCATAGAGGGAAACCCTCCCTATTGTTCAAGGGTTAAAGTCCCCGCAGTTGTGGAGCCCTAGGGTTGTTAGACTCTCCTAGAGAAGTTGACCCTAGTGAGTTATTATCAAGTCGGGAATTAGTATAAATAGAGAGTGAGCCTCTCTATTTAACAAACATTCACTCACACTCAGTTGTAGCACATAACTGAGAGAGAAAGAAGAATATGGGACAAGAGAGAGAGAGACTACTGATGTTGGAGATCATCTTACCGTATTTGGGTTTTACTTTTGGTGTTGATTATATCTCTGAGGAAGTTTTAGGGTTTTCTCCTTTATGGTTTCGTCGAGGAAAATATTTGTGTTCATTGTCTCTTGTGATTGATTGTTGTGCTTGTTATTCTCTTAGATAAGATCCTAAGATAATACTGTCTAAATTGATAAAAATCTAACATGGTATCAGAGCTAACCTGAGAAGAAGACATTGTGCACCTGCAGAAGCTAGGGATTCTTAATTTTTGGGTCTCTCTCCACAATCCATGAGAAAAATGAGGCTGGGATGAACCTCCATTGAAGGGCACATATTTCTGTCGAAGCAGAATCTGATTTTGAGCATTTTTCAGTTTTTGGCCTACCACTGCATTGGGAAATTAGGGATTTTCAGTAAAGGGGAATTTTTGAGTGAGCCCAGGATAGGATTGATCTCATCCTCAAAAGAAAAGTTTAGAGATAAGAATCAAGTTTTTTGGTTGGGTAGAACTCCAGGAAAGTCAAACCCTAATTTGCCATGGAACCAGAAAACCAACACTGCAGAAGATTAGCTCCATATCCAGTTTTCAACTTCTCAAATTGGTAAGATCTAAATATTTTGTATTTCCATTTGAGGTTCTCAGTTAAGATGTCTCATCATACCAAGCTTGATGAAAATCTTGAGGGAGATGATAACTTTCAAGCTTGGAAGTATAGGATCTCCTTGGTCTTGGAAGAAAATGAGTCGAACTCTTACATCAATGAAGAGGTTCTAGTTCCAGAGGGAGATGAAGCTAAGGTCTTATAGAAAAAGAAATTGGTCATGGATAAGAGGATTATTTCTGATTCAATCAAGGATCACCTCATACCACAGATGTCCTCCCCAGAGACACCTAAAGCTATGTTTGATGCCTTGACCAAACCATTTGAAGGAAAGAACATAAATCGAAAGATGAATTTGAGGAATCGGTTGAAGAATGTGAAGATCCATAATGCAAAGACCATATAGTAATACTTCACAAGAGTCTCCTAGATCAAAGAAAAACTTGAAGCAGTGGATGAAGAAGTGGAGAATGCATAAATTGTGATGACTACCTTAAATGGTCTTGCTAGATCATGGGACTCTTTCATTCAAGGGATTTGTGCAAGAAAGAAGCTAGTCAAGTTTAATAGGCTGTGGGAAGAATGCTCACAAGAAGAAGCTCGAATAATAGCCCAAGAAGAAAACATGGGAAGTGAAGATCAAGCTCTCACAGTACACACCAAGAAAAGAAGAAAATACTTTCATCACCCCAAAGGTAAGCATTCTCACCAGAAAGGTAACTCAATAAAACCAAACAAAGATTTATCTAAACTCAGATGCTTTACTTGTGATGAGAGAGGACACTATGCTAGAGATTGTCCTAGGAGCAAAAATGGCTCTCACAAGAAGAAGGTTAAAAAAAGAAGACATAATGCTCATGCTGCAGAGGATGATGAACCTTCCACAAAGAGAATCAAACAAGAAAGTGATGATTCTTCAAGTGATGAAGAATATGTTCTAATTTCCGCTCTCACAGGAAATACCACACATGGAAGCAATGATTGGATAATAGACAGTGAGGCTTCCAAACATATGACGAGATTAAAAGAATCCTTTGTGAAACTATTTGAACATGAGTCACCTCATAAGGTGAAACTTGGGGATGACTACCAGTATTCAATAAAAGGTAGTGGTGAATCCTCCTATAAGCTAGACTCTAGAAAGTTTATGAAGATGAAGGATGTATTGTTTGTACCAGGACTAAAGAAGAATCTCCTCTCCATATCTGCATTGGATGCAAAAGGCATAAGGGTTGCATTTGTAGATGGCCAAGTTCTTATGTGGCCAAAGGGAAAGACTATAGATGATGCAGTAGTGATTGGGGAACAAGAAGGAGGACTATACGAATTGAAGGGCCAACAAGAACAAGCTTTGGTCCATGACTCAGTAAAACCAAATGAACTTTGGAATAGAAGGATTGCACATGTACACTATAGAGCAATACCACTTGCAAGCAAAGCTATTGAAGGTATTCCAGAAATATAGACAAAACATGATGGTGTATGCAAAGGATGTGCAAAAGGAAAGAATACAAAGAAGACATTTCCAAGTAGCGAGAGCAAGGAAAAATGGATCTTGGAAATCATACACTCCGATGTATGTAGTCCGATGTCATCTAGTTCATTAAGTGGGTATTTTTACTATGTTTCTTTCATTGATGATTTTTTTAGGAAGACATGGATATACTTCTTGAAAAACAAAGATGAAGTATTCAACAAGTTCAAGGAATTCAAATCAAAACTTTTTGATCAGACAATGGCGGAGAATTCACATAAAATGAATTCAAAGAGTTATGTAGAGATTCAAGGATTAAGAGGCAGTTAACCACTCCATATAATCCATGGTAGAATAGGGTTGCAGAAAGGAAGAATAGAACGATCATGGAAGCTGCAAGGGAAATGCTTCATGATCAAGATCTTCCCACGCATCTATGGGCAGAAGATATAAGAACATCAGTGTATGTAGAGAACTGTACTCCAAACAGAGTACTCGAGAACAAGAAACCTGAAGAAGTATTTTCCAGAAAGAAACCAGAGGTCAGGCATCTCAAAATATTCGGTTGTCCAGTATACATACACATTCCAAAAGAAAAGAGGACAAAGTTAGATCCTTCTGGAAAGAAGGGTCTATTTGTGGGATATAGTGACAGCTCGAAATCTTACAAGATATACTTCCCAGGATTCAAGAATATTGACATAAGCAGAGACATAAAATTCAATGAAGATTCATCTTACAACAAATACATAAAAAGACCAGTTGAAGACTCTGAAGAAACAAAAGTACCCATAATTCAAGATACAACTATGAATGATGAAAATCAAGATCAATATCGAGAAATAGAAGAACCCCAGGAACTTGTAGATCCACCCTAAGAGAAGAATCCTCACAAGAGGAAACCTGCTTGGGTACAAGAGGCTATCCAAGGTGCATAAAGATATGGGGCTCCTGAAGAAATACACAGAGACAAAAAAAGAACCAGGTACTGCTCTGGTTATGTAGTTGTATTATGTGACATCATTGATAAAGAACCTTCCAACTATGAAGAAGTGGCAGAGAAGAAAGAATGGAAGGATTCTATGATCGAAGAGCATCAGTCGATCATGAAGAATGATGTCTGGGATTCTGTCCCTAGAACAAAGGGGAATTCTGTTGTGACTTCCAAGTGGATCTACAAGATCAAGCATGCTACATATGGAAGCATAGAGAAATATAAATCAAGATTTGTGGCTCGTGGCTTCTCCTAGAAAGAAGGAATAGATTATGAAGAAACGTTTGCACATGTATCCAGATACACTTCCATCAGATCAGTACTTTCTCCGGCTATAGTGATGAAATGGAAGATACACCAGATGGATGTCAAGACTGCTTTCTTGAATGGTGTAGTAGAAGAGGAAGTGTATATGGAGTAGCCACTCGGTTTTGAGACACATGACAGGGAGACTCATGTGTGTAAATGGAAGAAATCCTTGTATGGTTTGAAACAGGCACCTAGGACATGGTATGACATAATTGATAGCTTCCTATCCAGTTTGGGCTTTACCAAGAGTAAAGCAGATTCCAACATTTAATACAAGGTTGAAGAAGGGAACCCAGTGATACTCCTACTATATGTAGATGATCTGTTAGTAACAGGTGTGGATGGGTTGATTACTGATACGAAGAGGAAGATTGCTGCTGAGTTTGAGATGAAGGACTTAGGGATGATGCACTACTTTATAGGCATGGAGGTGTGGTAGAATGCAGATGGAATCTCCCTAGGAAAAGGGAAATATGCAATATAGATTCTGAAGAGGTTCGAGATGATGGAATGCAAGGCCATGGCCACACCTATGGCATCGAACCTGAAGTTATTGAGTGATGCTTCATCAAAGACAATTGATGCTACGATGTATCATCAGATTATTGGGTCCTTGATGTACCTTACGAATACAAGACCAAATATTTGCTTTGTTGTGAAAACATTGAGCCAGTTCCTGATGGATTCGAGACATGTTCACCTGATTGCTGCAAATCATATTCTGAGGTACATGAAGGGTACAGTTGATTATGGGATCAAGTATAAGGTGGATTAGAAGATTAACCTATAAGGTTATGTTGATTCATATTGGGAAGGTAGTGCCATCGATAGGAAGAGCACTTTGGGGTGCTGCTTCAGTATGGGATCAGGTGTGATCTCTTGGTTTAGTAGGAAGTAGTCCTATGTGGCACTGAGTACAACTGAAGCAGAGTATGCCACAGCTTGTTTAGCTAGTTGTGAGGTAGTATGGATGAGGAAGCTACTATCTAATTTATTTGATCTTCGTTTGGATGCTACTTGTATACATTGTGACAACTAGAGTTGCATGAAGTTGTCAGAGAACCCGATGTTCCATGACAAATCGAAGCATATCAAGATAAAATATCACTATATCAGGGATATGGTGTAGAGAGGAGCAGTGAAGCTCCAATAGCCTATGATAGACGAACATATAGCTGATGTGTTGACCAAGACATTATCCAAGAGTGAAGTTTGAATACTTCAGGGAGAAGCTTGGTGTTCTCCATATTGAGACTCCTTCCAAGAGGAAGTGATGAGTCCGTGAGACATTTTGACATGGTGGTAGGTGGGGCCTCCCATGGTCAGATATAAGTGCAGAGCCCTTCTGAGATGGTGATAATATTGGTTCCTTCCATGGTCAGATGTAAGAGCAGAGCCATTCTAATATTTCGATGGGATTGGCTCCCACATGATCAGATGTAAGTGCAGAGCCATTATGATATGACTATGGGATTGCCTCCCACATGATCAGAAGTAAGTGCAAATCCATTCTGATATTTATGTGGGATTGGCTCCCACATGATTAGATGTAAGTGCATAGCCATTCTGATATGACTGTGGGATTGGATCCCACATGATTAGATGTAAGTGCAGAGCCATTCTAATATGACTATGGGATTGGCTCCCACATGATCAGATATAAGTACTGGTCCTTTCTAACTGGGTCAAATGTAAGTACTGAGCCTTTTCCCAGATGATAGATGGTGTGTCCTATCATGCCGATGGATGTAAGTGCAGATCCTTTCTCTGGATGGTAGATAGTGTGTCCTACCATGCTAGTAGATATAAGTGTTCATCCCTTCCTTGGATAGTAGATGGTGTTTCCTACTATGCCATAGGATGTAAGTGCCAAGCCTTTCTGAATGGGTCAGATATAAGTGCTAATCTTTCTTACTGGGTCAGATATAAGTGATGTGACTTTCTCTAGATAGTAGATGGTGTGTCCTGCTATGCCAATAGATGTAAGTGCTAATCCTTTCCTTGGATGATAGATGGTGTGTACTATCGTGCCAGTGGATGTGAGTGCCAGGCCTTTATGACATGGTGGTGGATATGTTCCTCCCATGGTCAGATGTGAGTGCTGGGCATGCCTTTCTAACATGATGGTGGGTGTGTTCCTCTCATGGTCAGATATAAGTGCTAGGCAGGCCTTTCTGACTGGGTCAAATATAAGTGTTGAAGAAGATGAAGACCTACGTGGATGCTAGGCCTACAACCAACATGAAAAAGGGTTGGCTCTGTAGAACTTCTTATGACAAGAAGAATCAAGAGATAGCACTAGTTGATTTGATGATGATCCAGTGATGATCCAGCTTTGATGATGATCCAGTGATGATCGACATTTGATGTTGATCCAGTGATGATGATCCGATGATCCAAACTTGATGATCCAGTGATGAACGAGATTTGATGTTGATCTAGTGATGATGATCCGATGATCCAGACTTGATGATTCAGTGATGATGATCCGATGATACAGACTTGATGTTGATCCATAGAAGAATACTTGTACCGATGAATTGTGTCAAGAGAATACCTTCCTATTTAAGAAGGAGTGTTGATATATTTGTAACATAGAAATGTATTCACTTGTATATATTATGTATTGTACCCCGATGTTCATTCCGGGAAGTATCTGTAATGTAATTGAGTCATGTCATTTTCTGATCGGGAGATTCAATAATGTAAACAAGTCATGTAAAGTCATAGAGGGTAACCCTCCCTATTGTTCAAGGGTTAAAGTTCCCATAGTTTTGGGTCCCTAGGGTTATTAGACTCTCCTAGAGAAGTGGACCCTAGTGAGTTATTATTAAGTTGGGAATTAGTATAAATAGAGAGTGAGCCTCTCTATTTAACACACATTCACTCACACTTAGTTGTACATGTATTTGCAGGACTTTGGAAATCTCAGGAAAAGTTTCATGGCTACCCACAGTTATAACATATGAATTGGCCACTTCCTCAACCAAATCCTCCTCCTCCTTTTTGTTGTCCTTGGACTCGAAAATTTCCAAACCCCCCCCCTTTGTTGAGGGTATTGTTGCTATGGAATATACTGGTTTTGATGGTATTGTGGCTGAGGATATTGAGGTTGTTGATATTGCAGTGGTGGATATTGAGTAGGCTAATACCGAGGCTATGCTCGTTCAGCTTGCATTTTCTCATTATTTTTCATCAAGTAGGTATCCACCATATTTTCTTGCAGTAACTAAAGTGATATATTGTCTTTTTCATCATGTCTTACTGATTTACAAAATTTACAATACAAACTAGCAGATGTACTTACAATATTCTATAAATACAGACATTCTTTGGACTTGTGGCCCCTAGTCTGACATATCCTACACCAAGGCATCACTTGGGTGTTTATCGGGTTCAACACTCTTGCTGCGATGTCACTCATGAGCACTGAGAAATTGTATTTATGGTTTTCATCTGTTCTACATCTTATACACCATAGTTATTCTTGAGCTTCCTTGCCTCTCTTAATGTCTTGGAGCTACACCATAATATTGGCCAGCTATGACTGAATTTGCATCATTCCTATCCTAGTTTCTCCAATGGATGAGGATTCCAACTTCATTGCTATCTATAGAGCCTCTGTTTGTGACAGAATCTTATGTTGCATCAATGGGGTTCGGATGTGTGACAACAAGGTGGTAATGAACCAATCCTTATGTTGTACATATGACATTTGGAAGCTTACTTTAGCCATTAATATCTTGAATCTCTGTTCAAAGTATCAAACAGACTCTATAGGTAGCTTCTTAATTTCTTTGATCTCAGTAATGCACCGTGACTCAGAATTTGGCTTCCTAAACTCATCTATCATGCCTAATCAAATCTGGTTGAGCATTTTCTGGGAAACTCCTACTGGCATTATAGAAAATTTCATGTACCAGAGCACATGACCTTGCAGAGTTGTGATCATCTGTTATCGTACACATATTTTTTGCAGCATTAGTATGTACTTCATGGGAATTATGCATTGCAATATAGCCAACAAACTAAATTAGTGAACATAATTGACTCTCTTAACCTAAAATTATATTAACAACAAACTAAATCACAAACATAACAGATAATCTGACATTTGAATGACCTGAAAAAAAGAAATAATGATTCAATTATTGTCTACTGGAATCCAAAAAGAAGTTAATGGGACTGTTAAGCACATCACTATAATCCATCTATATGCACACTGAAGACTCTAGTGATATAGCGCCTAGCACATATACACTTGTTTCCTTTTGAAGGAAGGAACTAAGAACCCAAGAGTATCTACACTCATCCAACATACTTACAGGTGAACTCAACTTGTCTACAATCATTTCAAGAGAGCAGTATCAGCTAGGCATTGCGTAGAATCATCGGTATACATATGATCATCTGCTCCAACTAGATGAATTAAAATCTGTATATAAAATGAAGACCATAATTAGACACATATTTTGAACCAAAATTGGAATGTCTGCTCAGATAATAAAACAAAGAAGTAAACATTAACATTTTCAGCAGAATATGACAACATTGATATTTGTAGAAAACTAAATAAACAAGGATATTGCAACACACTATTGAATAAATGAGTGCAAAATTTCACAATAAAAATATATATGCTAGATAGCAATCTACAGGCTGCATAATTATTACTATTACAACTTACCAGTAACTGCTATTTATGATAAACTAATTCCTGAGAGCTATGTACAATTTTCCCTATCCGACATATCCATTCATGTTAGCAGAGAGAATGGAATACCTTTGTGATGGATGTGATACCAATTAAATCAACCAATTTATGAAATATCTCGTGGCGTGCCTAAATATATGAGAAAAGTATCATTATATGAAATCTAGCAAAGTAAAATTCAAATAAGGTAAGCAAACCTTGCCATTCATAAAACAATGTATTAGTGACAATATTAAAATACATGAAAGTGAAAGATTTCAGACCGAGTGCTACAAAGAATAAGCTATCATATCAGCTAATTCTAGAAAATGAAACATATTTTTATACAAGTCTAAAGGCTACCAAATAAAGAATCAATTTAGTAACATTTAATCAAAACAAAAATAATTAACTGCAATAATCCTCCAAATAAAAACACAGAATATGAAAAAGACACTAAATATTCAGACAATTCCATAATACTTTAAATTGATGTATATAAATGCATAAATGTTTCTAAGACTCTTCCCAATTACAAAATCTCCCCTTAAGGGTTTTCTTAAACCTTGTGTAACTTGAAAATGTGTCATGGATCCTTGATTGGTTTTCGTATTGTTAATAAATTTTACATTAGTAATAAGCCAATGATAAACTGTGAGCGATTAGAGTCCTCATGGAGTAGTACTGTAACTTGACTATTTCATGTCCCCACCATATGATTTGATTGTTTTGTAATTCCACATACACATTTTTGCATTGTTCAACTCCAAGAAATGTGTTTATTAAGTAATTTTTGTAACAAGTTCTCAATGTTCATTTATTTTAAGTAGATGGGTGAGCAAAATGAAAATATATAGTGCAGGATAGATTGCTGATCAAAATATAGGAAGTTAGGGTCAGTCCAATCCCTTTCCATAATTTACCCTACACCCTTTTCCTGACTTCTAACTGTTAGAATAATCAACCCATAGTTACCTACATTACACATTAATTTAATTATTTTGTCTTATTACCTAGATTCCTAGAATCCATTCTATGCTAGTTGCCTTCTACATGTCCTAGAAGTCAACACATGCTAAAACTAAGTCATGGAGCACTTGGGAAACATCCTGAAAACCAATTTTAGCAAGTCTGATTTATTCCTGATTCCCTAAAGTGCATATCTGCTTTTTCTGTAAAGCTTCCTTGCTTTATAACTAATTTAAGGCAAAAGGAAAAGCTAGTCTAGGTGTAACTACCTTGTTTTTTTCCCATGTCATCCTCCCTCCTTTTCTCCAAATAAAAGTATGTATGAGTTTTCTTTCCATCCCTATTTAGATTTCCCACTTGAATTAGCAAATTCATGAGCGTATTCATAGATTTGGAAACTGCTTTATGCACCTATGGGGGATTTGACTAGACTTGGTAAGCCTTCTTTTTGACTATTTCGAATGGCATCCTTATGCATTCGAACATATCCTGTAATTATATATTAAATCAGCCTATTACTTTATAAAGGTTGTCTATTGCACACTTACTCAATACATATTAGTGTTATGCTCCAATTTCAGTCTCCTTTGGTGTTAATTTTGCATGTTTGATTAGCAATTTTGTGAGTGTAATTGNCAGTAACTCTTCGTTCTACAAATCAAATTCAAATTATTCAAATTCAAATTGTTCTATCTCTTGGGTTCAATTTTCACATGGTATTAGATTTTTTGTAGGTCGATTTCTCTCCTTCCAAATTGTTATTGCAGGTTCCACATCATTGACTGTGAGCGCATTCTACTGATTGGAGGGCACAACTACTGAGCTATGGACCAATCTCATAAGATCATCTTGACTCCATTCAATTTATTTGAGTGGAAAGATGAGGCAGATCCCAATGCAGCTGCAGAGAAAATTAAATGGCACAAAAAGAGGGATGAGGCCTATGGTCTTTTGTGTCTGAGCATTTCAAGAGACCTCCTCTTCCATGTTGATGGATTGACATCACCTAATGGAGTGTGGGAGAATCTTGAATATATTTTTGGAAATAAAGATGAGATGAGATGACATCAAATTGAGAATGATCTGATATCCTTGAGTCCTAGTAGCTTCGAATAATTGAAACTCTATTTTTTCAAGTTTAAGGCCCTTGTTTTGTAGCTAAAACAGTGTGGGATTGAAAACAAGGAAGAGCAACTAGTCTTGGACATACTCTCTAAGTTTGGTCCTGACTATTCAGTGTTTGTTTCAACCTTCCATGCCACCAAGTTGACATCTCAATCCTGGAATATGCCTAAGCTTGCATAGTTCATGGAATCCCTCACACATGAGCAAGATAAGTTGGTGATGATGGGAACCATCAAACCTTCCAAAGACCAAGATTTGGTTGCTGTAGATTCAAGGGTGGATTCAAAAAGAAATAAAAAATTTAAAAATCCACTTGAGCAAAATAGAGACAAGTCTAAGTCTCAAGAGGAGCCCCAAAGTTCCAAGAAGAATTCCCAGAAGAAGAAGAATAAAGGAGAAACGAGAAAGTGCACATACTGCAGTAAGGGCTATCATCTTGAGAGCTCTTGTATGAGGAATCAAATTGACATGTTGACCCAATCCCTGGAGAATAATAACATCTCCGTTCTTGATTGCTCAAAGAAGAAGGAAGGAGGATCAAATTCAGAAGACAGAGAGAGAGTACATGCCTTGGTTGCTGGCAAATCAAGCTCAACTAGCTTCATCATAGATTCTAGAGCTTCTAGACATATGGTTTCGACAAAGAATACATTCTCCTCTCTTGACATGTTGAAAATTCCACCAATAGTTTTGGGAGATGACTCTCTCACTAACAGTTTAGGGCAGGGTAGGATTGATCTTGACCATAGTAGTTTCAATAATGTGTTGTGTGTTCCATGTCTTGCCTCTCATCTCTTGTCAGTGTATCAGATGACTCATACTGGGTCTCCAAAGAAGGTCATATTCTCCCCTAATGATGTTGAAATCACTGAGATTTTGAATGGTAAATTCATAACAAAAGGTGTTGTTGATCACACTTCGAAGGTATACAAGTTTTCCCATTTTCTACCCTACTCAAACCCCTCTGCTCTTCTAATTCATGATAATAAAGAAAGCAAGATTTGGCATGAAATATTTGGCAATCTTAACTACAAGTATATTTCTGATATGAGTGAAAAAAATATGGTCATAGGGTTACCAAAGATCAATTTTTCTAAGGGAATCTGTCAAGGTTGTATCCTAGGAAAACACCTAGAGCACAAGTATGAGAAAGCTAGTCATGAGAGAACCTTTACACCTCTTGAGTTGATCCACAGTGACATTTCTGGTCCATTCCCTCATATGTACATGAGTCAAGCCAAATATGCATCGACCTTCATAGATGACGTTTCCAGGTATTGTTCGGTTCACTTCCTAAAGCGTAAGTCTGAAGTTTTTGACCTCTTCAAAGTCTTTAGAGCCTTGGTTGAAAACTAGTATGGGAGGAAACTCAAGATCCTCAGATATGACAATGGTGGTGAGTATGTCAAGTCTAATTTCATTTAGTATTGCAAATATGTAGTTATTCATATGTAGCATTCGATCCCTTACACACCACAGCAAAATGGTGTTGCTGAGAGGAAGAACAGATCATTAAAGGAGTTGGCAACCTACATGATGGGGGCTAAGAATTTTCCACCAAAGTTTTGGGCCGAGGCTATAAACTATGCATCCTACATCCAGAACATGGTGCCTCATAATTATCTTGATGGTATGACTCCTTTCGAATCTTGGAGTGGGCACAATCCAGATGTGACCCATTTCAAGATTTTTGGCTCAAAGGCTTGGGCTAGAATTCCAACTAAAAAGAGGAAGGATTTGCAACCCCAAAGCCAAGAGTTCCTATTTGTTGGGTATTCTAAAGATTCAAAAGGGTACAAGATGATAAACTTGAGCACTAACAAAGCTTTCATTGAAAGAAGTGATTAGTTCCAAGAAGAGCCTTTAGCAACAGTTGAAGTTGGAGAGTCCTCTTCACCACCAGAACCATTGATTGTAAGTGAAGAGACTAATGAGGTTGCTGATTCTGATATTTCTGATAATGATGATTTTATTGCAGATCCTAATAGTCCTACAAGACCAAAATGGGCAGCAAATACCATTCATGCAGCTGGGGAACTAGCTGGAAATCCTAATGACACTAGGAGGACTAGATCTCAATTTGAGAGTGCCCTTTGTGTGAAAGACCCTCTATTTGCTGAGAAGTGATATATAATGGTTGAATTTGATCCACAGACATAAGAATATGTATCACATGATCCAATATGGAAAAAATCCATGAAAGAAGAATTCAGCTCGCTCCAGAAGAACAACACTTGGGAACTGGTTGATCTTCCCCCATGGAGAAAG
The DNA here is from genome assembly GCA_001517045.1 of Pseudotsuga menziesii. Classification (NCBI taxonomy): domain Eukaryota; kingdom Viridiplantae; phylum Streptophyta; class Pinopsida; order Pinales; family Pinaceae; genus Pseudotsuga; species Pseudotsuga menziesii. The sequence continues at coordinate 59,944 of LPNX010076996.1, forward strand.
CTAGTTCAATGTAAGTGGGTTTTCAAGACCAAGTTTTCTGTTGATGGTTCACCTTTGAAATATAAGGCAATATTGGTAGCCAAGGGATACTCACAAGTATGTGGTGTTGAATACAATGAAACATTTTCACTAGTGGCAAAGATGGACTCCATAAGGCTAGCTCTAGCCATTGCAGCTTCAAAGCAGTGGGAAGTAAATCACATGGATGTGAAGTGTGATTTTATAAATGGAGATATCAATAAATATATTTACATGCATAAATATTAATGGTTTGTTTCTAATCCATATTTAGTGTGCAGGTTAAGGAAATCATTGTATGGGCTCAAGCAAGCCCCCAGGGCTTGGTATGCCAAGATTGATGGTTTTTTGTTGTCACTGAGTTTTGTTCGATGCAAGTCTGATCCTAATGTATATTTTAAGCTGATTCATGGTTTTTGGATGGTTATTGTATTGTATGTGGATGACCTACTGATTATAGGAAGTTCAAAGAAAGATATTGCCTCCTTAAAGGATGCAATGAACCATGCATTTTCTATGACAGATTTAGGATTGTGAAGCCAATTCTTGGGTCTTGAAATTGCTCAATCCCAACATGGAATCAAAGTACATCAGTCCAAGTATGATTCAGATTTTCTCATCAAGTTTAACATGAAAGATTGCAATCCAAGCAAGAATCACTTCCTTTCAGGAGTTAAGCTTGAAGAAGCAAGTTCTTCTCCTATGGAAAATAGTACACTGTATAGGCAGCTGATTGGGTGTTTTCTTTATCTTTATACACAAACTCGACTTGATTTATATTATGTAGTTAGTGTGGCTTCAAGATACATGGATCGGCCTCATGAGATCCACTGGAGAGTGTTGCTGCCTTTCACACACCTGGGTCACATGGCAGAAATATTCAAGCCACTCAGTGTGTCCTTGGGGGCAAGTCTCGAGTCAAGGCTGTCACCTTGTTCTTGACTCCTCCGTTTAGGCTCAAGTCCTAACGAAGCCAAGGGGGGTAGACCCTATTAAGTTACTAAGGCTACTTACTTAGTATGGTGATGTTAAACTGAATGAATTACTTAGGAGTTTGAAATTTAACCATAAACAACCATAGATGACAAGTTACACAATGATCGCATGAAATCACAATGTTGAGACACAATATATATATATATATATATATATATAGCAAGAAAATAACCAGTGCCTTAAAATGGAGTCAAAATATATTCAATGTACTTGCATGTTCTTGGAGTGAATGTTTTGCGATTTCCTCATGGTATGTTTTAAGTTAATGTGAAATATGAGTAGATTAAAATTAGGCGAAAGGGGGGGGACTCCAGATATACCCGAGAGTAATTGGAGTATGTCCAAAAATAAACCGTCACGGCTACCTGCAAGGAATATGTGGGATGAATGGATTCTCTGAGGCTATTGTTCATAATGCACCCATAGGTGTAACAGAGATCGGCGCCACGAGGTCACTTTTCAGGAGTTCCCACTTTCTTTGGGTATTTTGCCACCGTAATGGTTTGATCTAGGTGTTGGATTTTCACCTGACGGTTTGTCAATTTGGGAGAGTGAATACTAATTATTCTATTTACTCAAATGCTTTTGATACAGCTTGACTGATCAGACGAACCGCAACTAAGTGCAGAGCATACACACCGGAGTCTTGTCAATTTTAGTAAATTTTGAGATGGGTGTTCTTGTTAAAAATGAAAACCCTCCAGGAACCTCTTTTGATCCAAGTGGATCCCAATTGGGGAATCAAAAAGGGGTTAATTTTATAATAGCTGATGAAACAAATGATAAGGAAAACACAGATACACAATTCCGATTTTCTAATTAGTCCTACCATGCATCTCTTTCCCCTTTTGGGTCAATCGGGAAGTCGTGGGGTAAGTATTAAGATTACTTTGAAATCTCAAATATGGAATATGAAATTGATAATAAATCAAAATACACTACCCTTCATATTATAACTATGCTATTTTGCAAAAAAAACCAAAAGAAAAGCAAAAAAAAAAGAAACACGGACACAAAACCCCCCAAGGGGGATGGTGAATATGCTCGAAAGAGCCTATTCGAAAGGACCTTTTATTTTGATTAGCAGCGATTTAAAATATCAGAAAATTAAAATTGATGCACTTTGGTCCTTGTTATCTGGGATCCAACGTCTTGCAACAAGCTTGTAACAAGTTAGAATTAAAACACAGTGGTGGGGGAAGCGTCCGAGAAGGTCCGGTTCGTCCAAGAGTCGAAAATTGGGCAGAGTCTCCTTCTCTTTTTTTTAGAAATACTAAAAAACAATGAGAAATAAAAATCAAATTTTCCCAAACACACTTTGAAAGTGTTTTGGGTCACTACACTAGTTACCGAAAAAAAACTAAGTAAAATTTTGTTAAGTTGGGGTAATCTAGTTTTGCAAAAAGGAAACAAGGAAAGAAAGCTTTCCTTGGGATCTTGGCTTGCTATTTGGGAAGCCAATGAGATGTGCACTTTTATTGCAGAATATGAAAATTTAAAGTACAGCAAAGGAAACTACCATATAAGCAAGCTACAAATTTTCTTTAAAATGCTTGCAAAAAAGAGGATAATTTCAGCTAGATCTCTTAAAATATATCTTTATATGCAAAACAGAATTGAGATATAAACTTAAGAAAGGATATTACTAACTAGATCTATATGTAATTTTCTTATTGAGATAGATCTAAGCAATAAGACTCTTTAAAAGTAACCAATTTGAAGAGAAATTAAGATTTTGAAGGAGGAAGAGAGAGAAAGAGTGTTTGAAGCCTGGGAATGTTGGGCTTTGGATTTTGCTTTGGTGGAACACTGAGGGACTATGTCATTTAGAAGATCTTGAAGATGAGGAAGATGCAAACTATCTCAAACTCTTCTACAAGCGATATCACCTGCAACTTAGAAACCCTTGCACAAATAGATGGTTAAAGCATAGGTGCTGCTGAAAGAGATAATTGAAAAGCATGCAATTAAACTTAAAATACATACAACTCTAATATATATGAAACAAGTAGTAGTAAGAGCATAAATCAAACTAGAATAAACTCTTACCCTAACAAGAGGGAGCTCTCTTCTTCAAGGCCAACAATTAACCAGCAAAATCAATGATAAATAACATAGATTATACCTCATAAGCATTTGACAATTACCATCCACACATGAAGAGCATTACACCATAGATCTGGCCTCCAAAGCTTCTTTATTCCAGAATAATAAACAATACAGTACAAGAGCAACAACACCTCAATCCTAGTTCTAACTAGCTTGGAAGAGGCTGCTTGTGCTTTGATTTATACAAAAACCAGGAGATCCATCCCACGGGGGGTGCAAATCCCAAGGAGACAGATCAAATCAGCTGATGGAGAGTCAATCAATGCAGATCTGAAGATGAAATGAGCCTACTTGTCAATCAGGGGCTTGATTGAGCTGACACATCAACCCATAAACCAACACATCAGTCCACAGAGCTCCCAGGAGAGCCCACACGGGTGGAGGAGAGAGAGAGGGTGCAATTCCCCCCAAAGGCTGTTGAAGATCAACTCTGGATCTGATTTGATCACCTCCTTTAGTCAAGGATTTGTCAGATCCAGTCAATCTGGTTCAGATCTAACTGATTTCAATCAAATTGGCTGAGAATCCACTGATATATGATTTTGTATTTGCTCCATTATTCACCAATTTATTAATTAAAATAATCAATAAATTATTTTTTGGGGATTTCTGACTTGAGTGATGGAAAATCAATCAAAAGTAGGAAATAGTGGGTCCATGGGTTTACATGGTGCTCTTAGCTTGAAAATGAGCACCTACATGACTGAAACTGATTATTTGGCCACTTTTATTACAAAATCAATTTTTCCAATTAAACTATTAAAAAATAGCTAAGTTTTGGAAAAATTAAATTTTAATAAAAACACTGAAAAAATAAAAAAAAAATGAAAAATTGAAAAAACCTAGGGGGACTTAGACATGTTCATATGACTCGACCATGATGCCTAACATGTTTATACATTGACACATAGACTCTAATAACCTCAATAGGCATAAATGCTAAGCCGACCACCCCAACTTTGGAGGTATGGAGTGAAAAACTCAGAAATTATCAGTCGTTTATTCAACAACCAATAATAACCAAGGAAAAAAACACCCTGGGCTGATCGGATTGACAAATAAAGTCTAAGAGACTGAGTCTTTTACAGACACTATCATGCTAGAACATTTATTACAATTCCCCCATGGGGTATGAACATGTGATATAGTACAACAAAGCTCCCCAGAAGCAAGTATGAAGGTTCTCTGAAGTCCGAACAAGTTATCCTTGTTCGATTCACCAGGCTCACTTGATGAAAAACCACTAAGTACAACTTAGGTGGTAACAGAGAGCAACTAAGATGATCCTAAACTTTGTTCAAGGAACAAGAACTCATGGGATCTTCTACAAAGAAAAATATGATCTTGATTTGATTGGATTTACTGACAGTGATTGGGAAAGTGAAAACATAGATAGAAAGTCTACATTAGGATATGTGTTCATGCTTGCAGAAGGACCAATCATCTAGTCAAGCAAGAAGCAGAGTTCCATAGCACTCTCATCTATTGAAGCACAGTATAGAGGAGTTGCAAATGCATCAACTCAATGTTTGTGGTTGCAGGGGATACTTGGAGAATGTGTCTTTGAATCATAGTTTTCAACTATTATATACTGTGATAATTAGAGAACCATTCAAATATGCAATGATCCAATTCAGAAATAGCAAACCAAGCACATTGAGATCCATATGCACTACATCAAACAGCTTGTGGATGACGGTACCGTTGTTCTACTCTTTTGTGCATCTTCAGAACAAGTAGCATAAATCTTCACCAAATTTTTTTGTGAGAAGACCTTCAACAATCTCAAATCAGTGCTGGGGATTGCTGATCATGCTGTGAAGCATGATTGATGACATGATTTCCAAATTTTGTTTTTCCTATCCATGTTTAAGGGAGAATTTTCCCACTGGGATTTTGCCTTTTTCCTTGATTGTATAGACAAGCAGTATGTAAAGGGTGACTAAGCCTTGTAGCTAGGCCCTATAGTTTTTTGATATTTACTCATGAATCCAGGATTAAGGGGAGGTTTTAGAATAATCAACCCATAGTTACCTACATTAGATATTAATTTCAGTATTTTTTTCTTATTACCTAGATTCCTAGATTCCATTCTATGCTAGTTGCCTTCTACATGTCCTGGAAGTCAAAACATGCTAAAAATGAGTCATGGAGCGCTTGGGAAACATCCTGGAAACCAATTTTAGCAAGTATTCTTTATTCCTGGTTCCCTAAAGTGCATATCTACTTTTTGTGAAAAGTTGCCTTGCTTTATAGCTGATTTAAGGCAAAAGGAAAAGCTAGTCTAGGTGTAACTGCATTTTTTTTCGCCCACTTCATCCTCCCTCCTATTCTCCAAATAAAAGAATGTATGAGTTTTGTTTCCATCCCCTTTTATCTTTCCCACTTGACTTAACAAATTTGTGAGCATCTTCATAGATTTGGAAATTGCTTTATGCACCTATGGGGTATTTGACTAGATTTGGTAAGCCTGCTTTTTTACTATTTCGAATGGAATCCTTATGCATTCAAACCTCTCATGTAATTATATATTACTGCATCCTATTACTTCATAAGTTTGGCTATTATACACTGACTCAATACAGATTACTGTTATGCTCCAATTTCAGTCTCCTTTGGTGTTAATTTTGCATGTTTGATTAGCAATTTTGTGAGTGTAATTGTTCTATCTCTTGGGTTCAATTTCCACACTAACAATTCAAATGATATAAGTTCCAACACTTCTAGATCAAGACCAACTTCTTAAAGGAAAAGACACTTTTCTGCTGTTGTACAGGATTATACACCTAATAACCTAAGGTCTGGGGTTACCAACATACTCAATTACTTGCAGACAATTGACTCTTAAAGCACAGAATAAGAAATAGGAAGATTAAAGGACTTAATTGTTAAACAAAGGTCGATCCTTGCTAATCTTCTTCTTCTCTATTCCACTTCCAAAGTCTTTAGGATTGTTCCTCTTTCACCTGTGAAGAAACACTTTTCCAGATACAAGATGATTCATATATGTATAAGCAGGTTAGATAAATCACATATAGATGCAGAAGCATAAATAATTATCAAACCACAAGACATGAAACACATATGGAAGAAGTAATCTCTTTATTATCAATAATGGAAAGAGTTCAGATACAACCCAACGCCTGAGACAAGGACTCCTCTGCAACCAAAGGATTCTGAGTTCACTCCTCCAAAGACTTCTATATAAACTCCACCAGCATAACTTTGCTCTCCAAGTGTAAGTAAACAACACCCTCCCCAAGGCCTGTATTTTAATGGGTGAAATAAGGTAGTTTTCGAAGGTTAGGGAGGTTACAGCAATTAAGGAAATTAAGTTAAATAACTTAACTAATCTCCCATTAGCGCGAGTGTTTTTATGTTTTAATGTTGAGACACATTCGTGGGTCTATAGCAGAGCAACCCACGAATGACTCGCGACTATGTATAAGCGCAACTCGTGAATACATGGATTCACGACTTTCTATATAGGAGACTCACGAGTGATGCGCAAGTTGTATAAAATGATAGTCACAAATACATCTCAATATAGGCAAATGACAAAGTAACTAGGTGGATGGTGAAAGAATGTATTTCATGACAAGCCAATCTATAGTGTTTTGGGAAAACCTCTATCCATAAGTGTCCTTTTGTGTGCCAACATGAGGGATGTCGGCACTTGGATGGAGAGGTGCCATTTAGGTGTATAACAAATGCCCCCTAATGTGTGAGGTCAGAGGGGAACGATGGACGAAATACATTATAATGTCTATCTTTGGAGAACTCAGAAATCCAATGGAGTAGAGAGAGTACCTGAAACAAAGCATAATAATGTCATATACAAAGTTATATCTGAGGATGCTATGTTCAATTTACTAGAACATTAGCTCCTGTACAATATTTGATTACATCATATGATACGGGTATAAAACCATGTATATTACAAAGGTGGATCAAAGCCACAATATACAATAATGATGAGTCTTCAAAGATCTGGAAGCTATGTAGATAGATCGAACATATTCTTGCGCAACTTAGTCTATATGTGAGAGACTAAAGTCTTCATAAAAGATCCCAAAGAACCAGTACAATCCAAGCCATGTGAATAAGGGTAAGCTAAAGTCGAACATGGAGAGGATTCAACAGTTTGTCAATAAATAGGTGATAATTGACAAATGAAGCAAAGGAGTTCACCAATGATGAAAGTGAATCCAGAGGTACGATCGTCAAAACTCTAGGTCTTCGTCATCAGGAAGTACTGAAACGGAACCATGCTGTGATAAGGAAGGCAACACATCCTCCAATGGATCACAAGAGTGACTAGGAACTGGGAAAAAGAAGGGAGGCACAAATAGATAGCAGATATAACAATGATGGAATCAGGTTATAGATCAGACATTGGGTAAAGTCCTTGAATAGTGAGCACAACACAAAGATGACCCAAGGCAGCGTACAACAGATAGATAGAACAACTAGACTTATCTGTCATGTAGGAGACATGATTAGATTCCCTAGGTATAATGGACAAGAGGAGGAGTAAGAAACTCAAAGTGATAGCTGAACACAAGTGTATACTGAAACATGGATATCGGAAAGCAAAGAGTGCTATGTTCAAGGACGACATGCTTCCATTACTGAAAATAAGAGAAAACTTCTTCCTTACCTTCCCTGTTAAATTTTAACGAGTCCAGGAAAGTAAACTCGGTTCCCTCTTCATTTTTTAACAAGCTTGAAGAGATGGGAAAATAATGCTTGATACACTGATCCATGGATTTAATGAGCTCGAACTAGTACATGATCAAACGGTGTTTTCACATTTAGAGAGTCTGAAAACTCCAAAGAAGACTCCAGGGGGGTTCTTTTTCATCCAATTTAGTCTCCTGAGGCCGAAAAAGTATAAAACAAACCACAGAAGAACTCTCTCAACTTTCGAAGAAGAAAAGGCACACCTTTTTCGTACTTAGTCAGGGAGGTCCGAAAAAGGTTAAATTACCACCTACCCAACGCTCCTTCCAGAACAGCGTAAGATAGCTTGAGTTTTACGAGTGTGAAGGAAAGCAAGATCACCCGGAAAGATCCATTTGGTTACGAGAAATGGGGCTTACAAAAATAAACTCGTTGCTTTGTTCTTTAGTGTTTAACGAGCATGACAAAGACACAAAGTACACTCGAAATCTTTTTCATGTTTGGGTCCAGAGCACGAAAAAGAGAAAACTAAGCTCAAAATGGGTGTTCCTTTTCCATAAATTTAGTCCCTCAAGTCCGGAAAAGTGATAAACCTATACCTGAGAAAACTCTTCTCAATTCAAAAGAAAAGAGAGTGATCCTTTCTCGTATTATTCTGCATGGTCCGAGAAAGAGATAACCTACCACCAATGTGGATTCCCGTTCACATATTCTTAACGAGTTTGAATGGACGAGATAACTTGGCAGTCAAGTCTATTTTGAAAGAGTCAGACCCGGGCCTAAAGAAACTCCATAAGGTTCGGGAGTCCTATAAAGGGATATCTTGTAAAAAGAGATTCAGAAGAAGCTCTATTTAGCGTGAAAAATAGCTATGAGGAAATCCTTGGGCCTAAAACAGTGACGGCATGAGTACCAAAGGATGGCAAAGGCATAATAAGATGACACTCATCAAATAAGGATCCTAGCCACGGAAGAACAATGGTAGAGACAAGGGACTAATGGCTTAGGATACCATAGTCCGTGGCAAAACGTTGAATACTAAGGTTAATGTGGAGTGATAAGATACCAACATGTGTTGGAGATAGCAAAATCACCCTATAGAAGTATCAACACTTTGTAAAAGTTGGTAAACCTATTCCAAGGCACAAAGAGGATGATATTAGTCAATTGACATTTCAAACTATACAAAAAGACCCACTTTACGAAATTTTATTTCTATAAATAGCTTGAAAATTAAAACATTTCTCACCATTTGCACTTTTTGGACCAAAACGGAAAGTTTACCCTCTATATTTGATCGATTACCGTGGACAATTGGACTGTTGGAATCCGGATTCGTCAGCTTCAGGTAACTCTACACCCAAAACCCTTCAATTTGATCCAAACAAATATCAAAATTAATGGTTAATTCAGTATTTTACATCATCCCAAATTACATAAGGGCGCATTCGCGGGTTGCAAAGAGTAAAAGTCACGAATACGCGTTTTACTCACGAGTTGTCGAACTAGGCAATCGCGAATGACTCGTGGCCTGCCTAACTAGACAGTCGCGAATGATGCGCGATGGGTGAAAACTCAAAATTTATGCTCAATTTTTTTTATTTTTAAAGATGAAATACTGAACCAAATTGTGTGTATTTTCCAGGAAAAATATGGTGTTGGAGTGGAGGGAAAGAGAACATGAAATAATGGATCATGCAGCGCTCCAAAGCGTGGCCGTAATACAAGCATTGAGAACTTGCGGGCTGTTGAAGTTCTTTTGCACATCGCCCATGCGGTCAAATGTCTGCTTACTGGAATTCATGGTCAACTACTGGGATCATGACATGGGGATGTTTAATCTTCAAGGTGAGACTTTGGAGCTTACCGTAGAGGATATATATTTCATAACCGGGTTATCACAACGGGGGGCACCGGTGAACTTGGAGGGAACTGGCAGGGGCGGAGACCCCTTGAGTGTCCAAAACTATGTTGACATGTTCTGTACACCAGGTACGCAAAAGAGGGGCAGCAGTGTTATTATTGTAGACATCCAGGATTTCACACTCCAGGTACTAGCTAGCACTATTGTGAGACTGTCAGGATCATCAGGGTTGCATATGGCCACCAGGAATCAAATGAGGGTGGCGGTTGATTACTTTAGAGGTGCCCTCTATGATTGGTGCTCGGGAGTGCTCCCCATCATGAAGAGGCAACTTTCTAACTGTAGGAGAGGAAGACGCAAGAACTTTGGCTATGCCAGCATACTAGTAGCATTCTTCTTTGAGAGGGTACCAGCTATGAGCCCTGCGATACCACTACAGGTCCGACATCCATGTCATCCAAGGCTGAGTCGGTGGGGAGATATCTTCCTCCGTCAAGGAGGAGGAGACATAGTACATAGCGTCTACGATGATGACTTTTATGTATGGTGGGAACGACAGCTGCCGGCGTTGGAGCAGTTTCCATATGCTGGGATGGATTTCTGAGGTGATCCCGACCTTGTCCTCCCTCCAGGAGGAATATGGGGCGAGATGGGTAAGTGATTTTTTAATTTTTTATCATTTTCAAATTTTTATGAATTTTCAAATGATAGAATATATACATATGTACAAGTCCTAATCCTAGTCATGCGTCAAAATGTAGATATTGGACCAGTCTTCCCTGAAGGGAACCCACGGATGTTCATGCGACCAGTTGTAGGAGGAGACCCAGGATTGGTTTGGGTACTAGAGGGGAAGCTGGCCAGGCTGACCCAGCGAGTACCTACGATACGGAATGAGCACATACCTACAGCCATGCAGGATTTTGTAGTAGGGGTTCCACCGATATGGCTACGACTGTTCAGGTGAGTAGCTAGAGCAGTACTTGTCTACAGAGATGTGGTGGAGGCTGCCGAAGCTGAGGAGGCTGAGGAAGCCACGGTGCCTAGAGATCACAGGGACCAAGGTGGTCCTAGTGGCCATGGCAGGCAGGCTTAGTTCTAGGGCATTTTGATGGATGATGATCCACATTTTGTATATTTTGTATATGACGGGATCTACAAATCAGACTCAACCTATCTATGACAGATATTTTACATATATATATATATATATATATATATTTTTGGTTGTCGGTTTATTTACAAGTGTTCTTTACATGTTTGCTGTATATTTTATGAAATGTGTGTGAGATGCCAATCCAAAATATAATTAGCATATGCATCAGTCAATGAATTTTGATTTCGTGGAATATGATTAAAAGTAATAACTTCAAAATGTCTTTCCAGTAAACGAATTTGCATGAACTGACGTAACAAGGTAGGATTCCGTACCTGATAAGCTCGATTGAGCTGGGAAACTACCAACTGAGAATCCAAACGGACTTCAAGTTGGGTGATGCCACGTGACAAAGCATCCCATAGGAGCTCAATAATAGCCCTATACTCAGCAACATTATTAGAAGCAGGACCAAGACAAGTGCCACCCGCGGCAACAAGCTGTCCTGTGGGAGAATAGATAACCCATGCTGCCGAAGCCAGGTTGCAAGTGTGACGGCTGGTGCCATCAGCAAAATCTACATACATTTCGGAAGACATCTGCAACAACCAACAGATAATATAAAAAACAAAACTGACAACCTAATGTACATAAAAATACATACACTAAAATACAAGAAAAAGTGCTAAGCCTAAGCATAGTACTTCTTCAGGTAGAGCCCATTTCTAGGGTTAGGCAGCTTATTTCCATCATAATACACTAATTCATATGTGCCTTTACTCAAAAATTTTGACACGACATAGGGTCCTAACCACATAGCCTTGAATTTTCCTGCCCCCAGAGGTTCTTTATCTTGGTCCCAAAGCAAGACAAGTTCCCCTTCAGAGAAAACCCTAGGTTTGAGCGTTTTATCATATTGAGATTTAACCCTATTCTTATGAGCCTGATTGGCAGTCAACGCATCTCTACGTTGCTCATCAAGGTGTTCTAGATGTACTAGATGTTCTTCAAGCTCAGTCGTATCAGGTAACACATGAATGGCTATCTGCAAGGACGGGATTTCGCATTCAATCGGAGTGACTGCTTCCACCCCGTGAACGAGTTGGAAAGGTGAATAACCCATGGCAGTCTTAACATTAGTTCGGTAAGCCCAAAGAGAAGGATATAACATGATATGCCAATTAGAACGGGCTGTATCAATTTTTCGTTTAAGGATAGTTTTCAAAGTCTTGTTTACAGCCTCAACTTGACCATTTGCTTGCGGATAGTATGGAGAAGAATGCTCTTGTTGAAATCCGAGCATGGTGGTCAGTTTTGTCATCATGTTATTTTGAAAATGACTGCCATGGTCAGTGACAATCACTTTGGGAATACCAAAGCTTGCAATAATTTGATTGAAAACAAAGAAAGCTGCATTTTCCCCGTTATCTTTGAAAGTAGGCATTGCCTCTGCCCATTTCGTAAAATAGTCAATGGCAACAATGATGTATTTATGCCCCCTAGCTGAGACTAGGTTGCATGTCATGTAATCAATCCCCCATTTCATGAAGGGGCCTACCGAGACAACAGGAAATAACGGAGCAGGGTGCGACGGCATTTTTCTGGTGTAAAGCTGACATGGATGATAGTGCTTCATGGCTTCCACACAATCTTTAAAGATCGTGGGCCAGAAATAACCAGTACGCAAAATATGTTGGACCGTTGCTAACCCAGATAAATGACCCCCACATGCTCCACTATGAGAATCATTTAGGACAATCTTCACTTCCTCATGAGTAAGGCAGTGACGCAAGATGGAATCTACCCCTCGTCAATATAATGTATCTCCTATAATGAGGTAGTTCTTGGAATGAAGGCATAACTTACGTCGTTCCTCCCTAGAGTAAGCGGCATGATACTTCAAAGTATGGAGATATATAAGAATATCCCCGTACCAAGGATCAGAGGTAGATATCAAGAAGATGTGCTCATCTGGGAATGACTCATCCTCGACCACTACATTTTTTTCAGTGGAAATTCTGCTATTAGCTCAGCAAAAACTAAGGACTTTTTAGATTTAGCGGATTGAAAATCCAAGTCAAACTCCTGGAGAATGACAATCCACTTGTTGAATTTTCCCCCAACAATCTGTCGAGATAAAACATATTGGAACGGATTAACATCCGCCACTACTCTTGTGGTCCTCAGTAAAATGTAGTGGCGCAACCTCTGCACAGCATAAATAGCTGCTAAGGCTAACTTCTCGACGTGGGAGTACCTAAGCTCAGGTCCAGCCAAAGCACGACTAAGATAATAAATGACATTCTCAACGAACTTATCGTCTTCCTGAACTAGCACTACCCCAATGGTTGACTCTGACGCGGCCATATATAATATAAAATCCCTAGAATAATCTGGTGGGCGTAACAAAGGAGCCGACAGCAAAGCTTTTTTCAATGCCTCGAATGCAAGTTGTGCGGTTTCATCCCATACAAAAGGAGTGTCTTGTTTGAGCAAGCGCATGAAACCTTTAGTGATCTTGGCATAATTAACGATAAAACGTCGAAGAAAGTTGGACTTTCCTTGCAGGCTTTGAAGTTGCCTGAGAGAACGAGGAGGAGGCAGATTTACAATGGCCTCAACTTTTAAAGGATCCAACTGGATGCCTCTACTAGATACGATGAATCCAAGTAATCTACCCGACTCGACACAGAAAACACACTTGTGGGGATTCAAGTGAATTTTATAGTATCTGCATCTTTCAAAAATCAACCTCAAATGGTCTGGATGCTGGATCCTCTTGCGAGAATGTGTAGGCAAGTCATCATGGTAAGGTTCAACAATGGCTTTTATGTCGTGAAAAGCAAAGTTCATGGCTCGTTGAAAGGTAGCCCCAGCATTTTTCAATCCAAAGGACATTTTTCTATATGTAAATGTACCCCAAGGGAAAATGAAAGCAGTTTTATGTTGGTCTTTCGGTTTGATTTGGATTTGATTATAGCCGGAGAAACCATCCATAAACGAAAACACTTCAATCCCCGCACATGCATCTATGATTTGGTCAATGAATGGTGTGGGGTAATTGTCCTTAGGACAGGCTTTATTGAGATCTCTAAATTCAGTACAAACACGAATAGTCCCTTGATTTTTATCAACAGGAACAGGGTTGGATACCCATTCAGTAAAAGCTATGGGATATATAAAACCAGCTTTCAAGAGCTTCTCAACTTCTGCCTTCACAGCTGCCGCTTTACGCGGGTTCACGGGGCGTAATTTCTGTCGAACCGGCTTGGCATCAGGATAGGTTCGGATTTCATGTTGGACAATAGATGGATCAATGCCTGGCATCTCCTCATATGACCAGGAAAAGATATCATGGAATTCCTTGAAAAGGGCAGTATAGATGGCAATCTTCTCCAGAGAGCAATTTGCACCTATATAGATGTTTTCCATGACATCTGGGTTCACAGAGATATTGATAGGTATAGTGGTGGAAATGTTTTCCATATTCCCCTCAGCAAACACCCCTTCCCTAGGCAAAGGGTTGATAGGTACCTCAATATCATCTGACAGTCTCACCTTAAACTCTTGGTTTTCTATCTTGCTCAGATCTGGAAGAAAATAGGATCGATGATGAAGATCCTCACAAATCTTATCACGTCCACTCATAGCTTCCAGAATAGCTTCATCGGAAGGAAAAACGGTATCTAAGAAATCTATGGAATATAAAGAGTTTTCTGCCCATGCGGGCAAATAGACTTCTTCCAGATCATCCGAGACTAAAAGAGGATCTGGAATGGGATCAACAGTAGCTTCAACGATGGCTTGATAAGCTACCTCTACTGCTGATAAGGGCACTTCTGGTTCATGGGGAGTTGGGAGGACCCAAGGATTAGTCCTATCACCAACCGTAGTGATGGAATTCCCCACAGTAGTAGAATCAATGTAGTTCACTGGGGTTGGAAGGTCAAATGTGCCCATCAATGATGTGTACATTCTAGCTCCCAAGCTTTGTGCAGCATGTTTGACCTAATCAACCAATGGCACAGTTGATTGCTTAGACTCTAAATGGCCTTTTTGGGTAAAATCAAGCTGGTCAACAGTAACCAACTTGCCCTCATGTGGAAAAACCATGACACGAAGAACAATTGATGCAACAGTAGACATTGCATAAGTCCAATTCCTTCCCAGAAGCAAATTATAGTCCAAAGGAGCATCAATCACTTCAACTTCAACAGACACTGCTTTCCCTTCCAATTTAAGCTCGAACGTCGGCAGGATACCATGAGGATGGAAGGATATTCCATCAAAAGTAGTAAGTAAAGTGTTTGATGGGACCAACTCTGGGGATCCAAGAGCTTTCCAACAGGCCAGGGACATAACACATGTAGAGTCTCCCTCATCAACAACTGCCCTTCCAATGGTCTTACCACCATGGATGACATCTATCGATAGGGCTACATGGTAAGGCAGGAGAATTCTGACATCAGACAGATTGAATTTCACCATGAGACTCGAAGAATCCATGCTACCTAAAGCTGCTAAGAGAGCATCCTGCTGGGCAGGACAACTCTGTAACACCTCTAAAGATGACATTGCACACGGGGTTTGAGCTAAGTCTTCAACCACGGAGTAGTTTGAAGCAGCCCTAGCATTAGGGTTATGCAAAGTCTTCTTGAAAACACCTTTCGGTATCTTCGACATAGTTTCGACAGGTTTTTCTATCGTGAGAGGGTTGGAAGGTTCAACTATAGCTTTACCCTTCTCAGAAGTTTCAGTTTCATAGTTTTTTTCCTGGTTTGCAACAAAGTCGAATATCGAACCATGTTGATATAATTAGGGTCAGGGGCAGTTTGAGTGCCCCCTGCTACATTAGAAGCTGAAGTAGAGTTCTGTCCTTGGGGAAATGGGTCCTTTAGGACAGCTGATTGTTGAGATTTGAGCAACTTCTGGGCTTGATCCATAAGGGGACAAAGGTGAGTAAGGTGGTCCTCTTGGCACAACTTACAAGGGAACTTGACCTTCTTCTTTTCTTTTTTGCCCCCATCAGCATTGTTCGCAGGCTTGGGCTTGTTTTTGTTTCCCTCTCCTTTATTACCTTTCTTCTTCTTCCTGTCGGGCTGCTGATTGCCCTTAGAAGAAGTTTGCGCAAAAACATTTGCATTTTGGGGAGAGGGGGCAGCCTTTGTTGCCTCCGTCGTAGACTGTTTGGCAGACAACTGGTGAATTTGTTTAGTTAAAGACTCTACGGTGGGAGAGTTGACAGACCCAACCACACTATCAGCGTGGGGTCCAGGCTTAGGCTTCTTCGCCTCGTGCGAAGGCCTCGGTGCCTCAGGGATGATCTCATACAAGATCCCAGACTGTGAGTAAATCAAGTCTAACTACTGGGCCCTGAGTATGGCTTCTTCTTCATTCGTTACTCCTGATGTGGAAACATCCTTAAATATGTATGGCAACAGTGATTTAAGGAACCATTCTAATAGAAACTCAGGAGGAATGGTGGCTTTGATAAGGCTCTTTCGCCTCCTCCACTCTTGGATATGATCCGAGATGTGGGTAGCCTTGTTTTGTATAAGAGTAGATGACAAGTGCATTCTGAAATCGTATCGAACCGGAAGCTAAAAGTGGCTAAGGAAAGCACTAGCCAAATCCCAGAAACTACTAAAGGCGGCAAAAGGTAATTCGATATACCACTTAGCTGCCGTACCAGTCAAGGTTCTTTGGAATAGCCTCAATCTAATTGAATCCTCATTCAACGAATTGGAAGAACAACATAAGTGAAAAGTGGTGGCATGTGCCCCTAGATATTCACCAGCTTTACCTTCAAACTTAGGGATGTCCGAGGGCAATTTGGTGGGAAGAGGTGGCCACAAGGGGTCATGCCTCACCGGGTCATTCATCATCTTTGACAAGTCTGGCAAGTTTAAAGTTACCAGGAAAGGAATTTTGGGCCTAACCGGGGTAGTAAATGTGCCAACTTGGGGATTTGAGGGACCTTCCCCCGAATTCCCATGGTAAAAGTGGGGTTTCCCCCAGCCACCGGTTGTGAAGTGGGAAGGTTGCTTTGAAACGGATTCCATCTGTAAGCCATAAGATTTTGTGTGGGAGGTGCAGTGTAATTGTTTCGGGCCATCCCCATAGAAGCAGGGGTCTGAAAGACTGGAGCAGGTATCCCTCCGCTAAACAACGAAAAGGGAGAGCTCATATATGGGACCGAAATAGGGGTTTGGAATCTCTTCCCGTAAGAGGTGTTGCTCCCAAACTGCACTCCTACATATGAAGGAGATGGACCTACGTATGGACTGGATGGGGGAATGTGCCCCCCATTCCAAGGAAATCCTTGGACATAAGACGAGGATCCTACTGGACCACTCTGGGTAGTGTAAGGGAAGGAAGAAGGAATGGTAGGTATACTAGGGATCCCAGCAACCGTGTTACCAGAAGTACCTCCTATGTTTGAGTGAACCGGTGGTTGAACCACCCGGCTCGCTGGAGTCAAAGGTGTAGAAGGCAAACTAGATCTAGGGGTACTGACCGGGGGAGGTAGAACCCCTTCAACCGGAATGGTTGAGGTAAACACAAAATAACTTTATTCCGTAGAAGACATGACTCTACCCATAGGTACACCTAGCACTAGTGAATCAAAAGGCCTAACCTGGACGACCACAGGATCGTTTGAGTCAGTTAAGGGGGAGTTGAAATTTCTTGCAAACTCGTCAGTCTGTAATTCTTCTATCTCAACTGTGTCAAGATTGAAACGGTTAGCAATGAGTTCTGGTTCACCAAGCACTTCACTTGTTCCTACAGGTTCAAATGAACCATCTGTGTCTAATCTCCGCCTTTGAGGTAAAGGTGGAAGATCCAATGCAGCGATAGGAGGAAGGTTTCTCAACCTTCTTGACCTTCTAACAATTTGGTCCTCTAGAATTAAATATTTGACACATCACACCCTAAGGCCAACTAAACACAGGCAAAACCATAGAGCATACACTAAAATTTTCCTAGAGTCTCAAGCAATTAAACCAGGGTGAAAGATATACTTTCCCGAAGAAAGCTGATGAATGATTACTTGGCGTCCTTGAGGTGGTTCTTAGGCACAAGAGGAGGAATCACCCACTGCCCTCCTACACTTTCCACAAGGGTTACCTTCCAAGCCCGTTCAAGGTGAACCAGAAATAGCCTTCCGGTTTACCTAGGTATGAACCCTAAAAGACAAGAGACTAAAGGCTACCTTGGAAATACCAGCTGTCTGGGGGGACAGTCGTCAGTCGAAATCGTACACATGGGCAGGGTAGCTGATCCCAAAACTCTGTCTAGGACAGAATCCCTAGATGCGTAAAAGTCCTGGGTTACGTTTTGACAAGGAATCAGAGGGTTATCTCCTCTGTCCAAGCCTCCACGCGGCCTAGTGCTTAACTCCCATTTGAGAGGAGCTTCCTAGATACAGTGATACAGTCAAGGATTTCCCTAAAGAAAGGTCCACTACGTCTGAGTTTATAACTTGTGGGATGTTTACACTCCCTAGCCCACAAGTCTATCCTAAGCTAGTAGGTGAAAGGCCCCTAAAAAACAAAACTTACTAGTAAATTTTAATTTATGCATTTATTTTAAAGGGTTGTTCTTTACTCAAGAGGAAATGGAGTGGTATACTATATGATGTTTTGACTCAAGCAAGAAACAAATGAAAGTAAAAGTGTATTCAAAGCAAAATTACCATTATAAAAACAAACTTCTTTTTAATTTTTGAGAATATGTATTGATGAAATGAAAGCTACGATGAAAGAAACTAAGCCTATTTTTTTGTAGTTTTTTGATATAATATTTTTAAATTGAAATGAACACTACTTATGCAAAAATCACAATGCAAAAGCTTTAACTATGTTTTCTTTTCACTTTTAAAAATAATCAAAACTCTACTATGCATCTACAATGCACAAAGCTTGAGCAAACTTGACACTTATAAACTATAAAAAAAGCAATAGACTGAAGCAAACAGGATAACAAGACTAAAAGAAAACCAATGAAGGAAGGCTAGGAACCCTAGCTTGGGTGCAAACAATGGCAAAAAATCAATGCAGACTTACAAAGGCAAGTGACAAGCAGCCACTGTCAGAAGACAGACTGGAAAAACTGAGCCCAAAACCCTGATCACTGATATGGACTAAGACACTTTAACCCACTACCCAAACAGGCCACAAACACTTCAGTATGCAAACAATAAATAAACCAAGCAAAAAGACTCAAGAGCTTCCGAAAAAACAAAGAAATGTGATCACCAACAGTACTCAGACTCACTACACAACATTCTTAAAGAAACACCACTCAGAAACAGGGACCAAACAAAGAGAAGAACAAGCAAAACTTATCTCAAAAATCCTCACTTCCAGGAGTATTCGCAATTGTCACTAAGAACAACTCGCGAGTGACTCGCGACTGTCTAGTATAACAACCCGCAAATGCACAGTAGTATTCACGATTGTCTAGAAAGACAACCCGCGAATGGGTATAAAATTTTTCTCAGAAAACCAAGAAAAAACCAAGACTTTCAAATGCTGAAGCAAGTATTGAAACAGGATAACAAATCACAAATAGACTCACAAGCAAAATTGGTCAGGAGGACAGAAAACAACCTATAGCAGTCTGGGCTCCCCAGCGGAGTCGCCAGTTCTGTTGTACAGGATTATACACCTAATAACCTAAGGTCTGTGGTTACCAACATACTCAATTACTTGCAAAAAATTGACTCTTAAAGCACAGAATAAGAAATAGGAAGATTAAAGGACTTACTTGTTAAATGAAGGTCGATCCTTGCTAATCTTCTTCTTCTCTGTTCCACTTCCAAAGTCTTCAGGATTGTTCCTCTTTCACCTGTCAAGAAACACTTTTCCAGATACAAGATGATTCATATATGTATAAGCAGGTTAGATAAATCACATATAGATGCAGAAGCATAAATAATTATCAAACCACAAGACATGAAACACATATGGAAGAAGTAATCTCTTTATTATCAATAATGGAAAGAGTTCAGATACAACCCAATGCCTGAGACAAGGAATCCTCTGCAACCAAAGGATTCTGAGTTCACTGCTCCAAAGACTTCTATATAAACTCCACCAGCATAACTTTGCTCTCCAAGTGTAAGTAAACAACACCCTCCCCAAGGTCTGTATTTATATGGGTGAAATAAGGCAGCTTTCGAAGGTTAGGGAGGTTACAGCAGTTAAGGAAATTAAGTTAAATAACTTAACTAATCTCCCATTAGCGCGAGTGTTTTTATGTTTTAATGTTGAGACACATTCGTGGGTCTGTAGCAGAGCAACCCGTGAATGACTCGTGACTATGTATAAGTGCAACCCGCGAATACATGGATTCGTGACTTGCTGTACAGGAGACTCGCGAGTGATACACGAGTTGTATAAAATGATAGTCGCGAATACATCTCAATATAGGCAAATGACAAAGTAACTAGGTGGATGGTGAAAGAATGTATTTCATGACAAGCCAATCTATAGTTTTTTGGGAAAACCTCTATCCATAAGTGTCCTTTTGTGTGCCAACATGAGGGATGTCGGCACTTGGATGGAGAGGTGCCATTCAGGTGTATAACACCACTCAAAAATTGAAGTATAAAACTTACCCTTGAAATTTTAGCGAAAAAGTCACATTTTCAACCCAAAACCCTAATGTTAGCCCACTTGTATTAAGCTACAAAACTGACAACAAATGGTGAGGAAAAACATGACCTATCAAAAAGCAGAAAGGGGAAGACTGGTTTTTTGTTCAATAATTGACAAGCATTGTCAGGAATAAACAATAGCAGTGAACCTCATTGTATGCACATTTTGAACATAAAATCCTAGATATTATTCACATTGAAGATGTTTATGAAACCTAAATAAACCAAAAGTATCATAGGGTAGTAATTTATAAAAAAGATTATTCATATTCTACAATATTATTAATAACGTAGCACAAGTCCCCCTAGCAAAGGTACAAAACTTGAACATCACAAGGATTCACCAATGGAAAGACACCAAATGAAGAAAAGGATTTATTAAAGCATACAACATTCATATGCATTCACATTCCTGTTAAAATTGTTTAAATTCATCCCTTCCTCTGTCACAAGTTCAAAATTGAGATAAAATAGTACAAATCAAATCCCTATATTTAAGATAATTTAGTTAATGTTCGACAAATGAACGCATAAGTAGACAATGTGACCACAAAGTACATCCAACAACAACAAGTACAATGTGAGAGTGCCAAAGAAACTATCTTATCTTAAATCTTAGGTTTCCTCAGCACATAATTAGATGAAATCATTGTCATTTTGGCTAATAACTGATTATTATAGTATGAATCTTGGTAGTTAGTCATCTCTCTAGGATGATCAATGTTGTAGGTTGCTTCCATCCAGTTAGTACAGAAAAATATGGGCACTGAGGTTGTGAAACAAGACCTATTGTCTTTACATCCACATGACTAGTGTAATGTTTGAATGTCAAGCTATCATTTAGACTTGAAGGTTTCTTAAGTTTTCTCTGGAATGACTCTAGATGGAGTTACTCCATAGCATTGAGTAAATACTGGGTATATAGTTAATGACATCAGTACTTACTCGTTAACAACACTCTAGTATTGCTTTATAGAGGATTTCAATTGAGAACTACCGGTTGCTGACTATTTAAATGCATGCTTGGCCTATTATCTCTCTCATCATTGGTGTGCATGTATTTTGCTGATGTTGTATGCAATGATGCATTTACTAACATGGTGTCATAGGAATGGTAAACCTTAATAGTTGACATTGGTGACATGGCGACGATCATATAAATGAGACCGAAGGATTGTGGCCAACATATTGATTGGCACATGAAGGGAAGCTAGACAATCGAGTTGAGATGAGAGGGAAGTGGGTGTTACATGTCCACATTCAGGGACAAAATTGTGCATTAACAGACCTCTAAGAAAAATGATTAAATATTATAATAGGAAAATAGAGGTATGAAACAGACTTGTAGCATACCAAATTTGGGAGTAAGAAGCACAAAACCCAAGGTACAAACCTATAGAAACGTAGAATGTACTTGTAACAACATGAAACCAAGCTTTAAAATCACAGAACATACATGTAATGGGTGTGTACAAGCAATACACACCCTGAGGTAGAATGTACAAATTTGTAAGGATCAGTCCTAAAAAATGTAAGATAAGAACACAACCCTATTCATCTAGAACATGCCTGAAAAATGCTAGAAAACAAAAATTTCTTGCATAGAAGTCAAGGAAACAACTTGCAATATTGCACTAGAATTGAGGCAAGAACTTGTAAATATTGCACAGAAATTGAGGCAAACTATAAAACCATCTAACAGTGCAGATACATTGAGGTAACGACCTGTAACAACTGATAGACATCAAGGAAAATGATAGAAGCTTCTCACAGAAGTGAAAAACATGTGCGAACAAACTCAAAACAGTGCATAGAAATCAAGGTGCAAACCTGTAATTGCACACTTATGTTGAGAATATGTAAAAATGAACTTGAAATTTCCCCCAGAAATTGAGGCACATTCTTGTAATTAGTGTTGTGAGACTTGACCAAGACATACAAGTATTTTTGGGTCAATCTTGAAATGGGTAATCAATGCAAATTTATCCGTAAACTCGCCCATAAATTAAAATCATCAAAACCCATTGACCCCAGCTAAAATTTGTTAGAATTATTGAAACAAGAACCGAGTTTTGATGATATTTGAACTGAGTTTCAAAAGGTCCCATGTTTGGTGAGTTTTTGTTGAGTCTAAGTCTCACAACCTTGCCTCATATTGAGCACATAAAGTGAGGCGTTGTTGCATAAATTTTGAGGCATAATCAGAATATGAATAGTCAGCTAGAAGTAGTGAATTTTGATGTAAGACAGAGGTATTGGATTTTATTTTATAGTATAAAAGATCAAAATTATATGGAAACATAAATAATTGTAGCAACATAACATAATTTCGAGTTGTAGTAAAATTTAGAGGTAGTTCTCCATGGTGAATAAATCCATAAGGAATAATTCTTCTTTGGAGGATAAATAATTTTTTGGGATGTTGTTGACATATTTCAAGGCGAAAATAAATTTGGAGTGAGAAGTGTGGCAATGTACACTGAATTGTATTTGGGTGGTATAAATTCAAAGATGAAAGCTACACGTAGGTATCATGAGAAACATGGAGGAAGGACAATAATTTATAGATAGAAGAGAAGTAAAAAAATAGTGTTGGGTCTAATAAGAGGTGTGTGGCAGAAATACATCATAGTAGGAAGAAGCTGGACAACTGGAGGATAGAATATGTAAGGTGTTTAATTCTGATTTTGTCTTTTGTTTCATTTTATTTTTTAAATTCATATCAGGAGACATGGTTGTGATCCACAAAAGATGAATCTGGGAAGCATGTATTGGTTCTTTGAGGAAACCACAATGATGGGAGACCAAAAGAGGAATTAATGACTAAAATAGGAGACCAAAAGAGGAATACAACTTAATATATAAAACTTGTAGCAATATGAACAAGAAGCCATAATATTTTGTTCTAACTGAATTGCATAAATCATGAACTAAAAAATGCACTGATTACATGCTCATCATCACAAACTATGTTTAACAATAAATTCCAATTTATACATTTCTTTGGTACATTCTTTGGTAAATTGAAAGGCTTTCTTCTTATCATTGTAGTTAAGAACATTATCAGAAGTCACATGTTTCCCACCATTATACATATCAGTTATTTTGATAATTCACCACCAAAAGATACTTACTAGATATTCTTTACCATAAAGAAAAACGTAAACCGTCAGGACTATCAATCTCATCATAAATTAATATGTAAGAAACAGAAGTCCTTCTTCATAGACCTTCTGCATGAAACCAGAAACACTTGAAATTTTAGTGTATTACAGAAAATAACTCATTACTAACCATCGTACAAACATGAAATCCAAATATAGTGAAGTAGAAGGACAACATTCTGAAAAAAGTCAAGGAGTTGTCCAAGTCTATACATATCTCTGTTGAGAACCTATTCCCCATTGCCACTGACTAATTTACCCTGAAACAAAGCAATCCGGTTTAGTTCGACATCTTGTCCCTTTCAAACCTGTTGCAATGTCAAATTTACAGGTTCATTCTTAACAAAGAAAAATGTGCATAAATGGAAAGGAAAACAATAAAATATTACATATAAACAACTACTTGAATGTATTCATGATGAAATCAAAAGGAAAACAATAAAATATTACATATAAACAGTTACCCGAATTTATTCATGATGAGTGATGATTCCCTGTTGTAAAGTGGAATTGAACCCTATATATTGCATGATGTGTCAGTAACACATTTAACATGCATATTTTTGCTAGAATGCTTATTTTGCATGTATGCACTTTCTTGCAAACTCCGATACAACATTTTTCTAGCACCAATGTATTTCCTCCAATCCTTGGAAAAAGATGTCTAGTAGTAACTACTAACAACCCGTTTTTATCAAAGTATGGGATCAATGAATTTCTTATAGATGATTATTGTAGAATTGTGTCAGTGACATAAAAATTACAAATATACAATAAGAGAAATATCATGAACTCGAAAAGGATACAGCATTGAATCAACAAACAAAATAAGTTTTGATGTATTGATTCTTATATTGAAATAACAATAAGGACATAATTTTTCATGTATTGAATTTTATATTGAAATAACAATAAAAGTTTCCCTTGCTAGGTAAAAATTGGTCAAGAACACAAAACAAGCATCAATTTATTAAGGAGGATTCACAATGCAAATTATTCCAGCCAATTTAAGATAGAATCGTTTCCATAAAAACACAATTTACTTGAGTACAACAATATTAGCTTAGTTGGAGTGGCTCAAGATAACTTATAACATGTGGAAACATGGATGTCAAAGTTAGACAAGTCCAAATTTAAACATGTCAGGAATTTGAACCCTGGTTACAAATAAAAGACTGACCTCCTACTCAGATACTTATATTAGAGTGGTAACACAATAAAGTGGGGTTAACAAAGTTAATTTATGTAAGGAGTCTATCAATATAGATAATAGTTATTTATTAAATACCCTTACTATTTCAGAAAACATTGGAACAATTTTCATTCTTTTTTTAGAATGCATAAAATGTTGATCCCTTTGGATAGACCAAAAAAATGAAGTTTATCTAGATCAATCTGCATCAAAGAGGTATATTCCTAGAAAGCATGTATTGAAGACCCATGACTTCATATAGTTTCTCATAGGATATGCAGGCTGCTTCTCTCATGTAATTTTTGCTAAATTATGATAGGTTTGTAAGATTATTGATGACATATTACTATAATCAAAATGAATCCTTCCCGGAAAATGCAATTTGTAGTAACAAGTTAAATTTTGAAAGCATAGGAAATGAGTTTCCTACTGAAAACTCAATAGTACATGCATAAATATCTTCACTAATATTAATGACCCAATATGCCTTTCTTATGCCTCCTCGTGTGATATGAAAAATCCTATTAAAAATATATGGATGCCCATAACGCATACGAACCCTCAAATACCAAGAATCCACAAAAAACCAAAGAATGGAATTCCATATCTGGCTTAACCATTCAATCACAACAATACCTTTTAACTGCAAATGAAAATATAAGTAGTATTAGAATAGGAAAAAAAGGAAAGTTGAGTCAAATTCTAACTTACTTTAAAGGATTTGCCAGGACACGTAGACCCAAAGTAAAAAAAGCGTGTTTCTTGGTTATACATGAACTAGGTAGATGACATGTATTTACCCCATATGTATTTACAAATTCTAATAAGTTTGTAAGATTATTGATTATATATTTCTTTAATCAAAATGAATCCTTCTTGGAAAATGCAATTTGTAGTAATAGGTTAAAATTTGAAAGCACAGGAAATGAGTTTCCTACTGAAAACTCATCAGTACTTGCATAAATATCAACCGAGATGCCTTGCTTATGCCTCCTCATGTGATATGAAAAATGCTATAAAACTTCATATGGATGTCTATAATGCATACGAACCCTGAAATACCACGAATCCACAAAAAACCAAAGAATGGAATTCCAGATCAGAATTAACCATTAAATCACAATAATACCTTTTAACTGCAAATGAAAATATAAGCAGTATTCGTAAAGGGAAAAAAGGAAATCAGAGTCAAATTTTAACTTACTTTATAGGATTTTTAAGGACACGTTGACCCAAAGTCACAAAACTTGTTTCTTGGTAATACATGAACCAAGATAAAGATGACATGTATTTAGGCCATATGCATTTATAAATTTTGATAGGTTTGTAATATTATTGATGAGATCTTTCTATAATCAAAATGAATCCTGACTAGAAAATGTAATTTGTAGTAATAGGTTAAAATTTGAAATCAACCAAACCACAATCCCTAATTACCCATTCCCATACTTTTTTACATGCATGCAACCACAAATTTCATCCAAGTCTGTTTCATAATTCTTCCCAGGCCATTCCAAACCCATTATAATCCCACATTATTTTCGCAAATGATGTTCATTCAAAATCACAGAATCCAAATTCATTAGTATGGAAGGGGAGAAGTTACAAAACATGCATTAAATTTATCTAAAAGAATCACACCTCGATTAATTATCTTTGCAACTCTGGCTTCGCCATGAATGTTGCTCATAGATCTGTGTCGGTGACTCTGTCTTCACCATGAATGTTGCTTGCAGAGCTATTTCTACAACTCCATACCTAGATATTCATGTGGGGTTTGAAAATAAAGTAGATTTTTATAATAAAACTACTAAAATGTAGGCACATAGTTGTAGATACGCCTAAGGTTTTGTTAAAAGAAAAAAATCATGGGTGTGCATTGGTGGAGTTATCTTGATTGGTCAAGACAAGAAAAGCTAAGTTGTACTAGGGTTATTCCCAAATCCATGTTCCCAACTCTTGCCCCACAAAGATATCCAGTTTAAGGATGGGAGCCTCGTCCTCATGAAGTTACCTGGTTTAAGAATGGAATCCCATAAACTGTTCTTATCAATTAAGTAGACTCTTTTTATTAAGCAGTTGATTCTACAATGATTTAAGTAGTTTTGTACCCAGAGGATATCTATCACAAACAATTTAAGATATAAAGCCATACAACAGCAAGTACAGGAACAATTCCAGATCCCATATATGTATCTTACCTTCAAACATGCCAAATAACTCGTTGTGTAATTTAAGGTGATTGTGTGAATAGGTTTGAGCTACTTAGGTATTTTCTTATATTGTCTTATGCAAGTTTATAAAAAAAAGTAGTTTTTATGCTAATTGTGGTCAGCACATACAATTTGAGTGCAAATATTTTGACAAATCTCGCAGCATGTTTCAATCCCATGACATGTTCATGGATAGTGGAAACAAACAAAGAAACAAACCACTATTCTTGGGCCTCATGAATGACACAGACGTTAGAGGGTGAGCTTCAACCTCGTGACCTACATCTATAAAATAATAAACAGAGTGCGTCTCTCCTGGTACTCATGAAGCAAGTGAATAATCCATAACTAAACGAAATAAAGATGCATATATTATGATATTATAGTTACATTACCGGGATCAAGCTCAGTTTGGACTTAGAGGGTCCAGCAACATGGTAACATAAGAGATATGGAAACTATGATTAATAGTAGTACATGTGCTGTAATGAGAAACACCATTTATAACTTACTCTGATTAATTGCATTAATACTATATATACCTAATATACCTAATGATTTCGTATTCAGTGTGGACTGTTAGTGAGGTGAATCTGTGAAAATTTGTTATTCTAACCTGTTTAGCATGCAAGACTAGTTGTAGTAAATAGGGTTTTTGGGGGTCTCTGAGGAAGTGTTTACTTTTGTGGGCGTATCTAATGTGATACTGCAGGCATATTGTTGAAATTGAAAAGAAGAATATTAAACCAGGTTGAATTTGATTTGTTTGCTCAAAATAAGTAAGTCCAACTCAAAGGTTTGTTTGTTTGTTTACCACTTAATTTTTGCAGAGGGAAGACCCTAATTAATGCTATATAGATGGAATTGTGTTGTATCCTCACCTCTTGAGTTATGTTGACTATCCATTTAGACATCGCCATCATGGAAAGTCCAAATTTATGTCTTTCATAAAATACATATGAGAAGGTGTAAAGAAAAGTCTATATATGAAACATGGAAGAATTCATAAAAAAGGTAAGGAAGAAATCATAGTGAAAAGTTTATATGAGCAATATGAAAAGTTGGTTTTTTAAAGAAAAAAAGTTATATTATATATTGATAATATATAAAAAATTTACAAAAAGAAATAAATGAAAAAGTTAAAAATGAACACTAACATATTATAATAGTCAAAGATAGATAGCTGCAAAAAAAAAATCTAAATAGATAGAGAGCTGAAAAAATAACCTAGATAAACAAAAAATATACATCAAAAGCTCAATGGGTGAGCAACAACAAAGCAATATCCGTCTGAAACCGAGGATAGTCCAAAAACTTACCAAAAAGGATAAAATAAGATAAGAAGGAGCCACTAAGAACACCAGAAATAGATATAGTGATGGAAAATTCATGTAATACTCCAAAATTTCATAAAAATTTAAAACTTTTCTTGTGACAATTTAATGTTTAAAAATATTGACGATGTGGGTAACTTAATGGCTAACAGTTATACTTTTAAAGGGTCTAATCTAGAAACTAAAAACAATTCCTTTATTAATTTCTGTAACTGCATACTTCACTATCTGCATTCATAATTAAGTATTGAAAGATTGATTTAGTAGGTAAAGATCTGAAGTAGTATGAGCTGAAAACAACTGTTTGCTTACTATGTACTAAAGTTCATTTTTCTGTTTAAAGATGAAGGAACTTCAGTTCATTCCTAAGGCTTACTTAGATTTTTGAAGCTAATGTAGTGAAATGATGATTCTTGTACAGGTCTAACTACAAGTAAGAGGTTTTGTATCCCATTTTTAGGATCAAGATTAATTATCACAACTAGAAAAAGTAAAATGCTAGAATATTTGTTTAGTTTACAACTTTGAGAAAAAGAAGCTATCGTCAACCTATATATTTTCCAAATATTAAAATTGTTACACAATGTTTTGAGGTCTAAGTTATTAATCATCTTATTCTTGTTTTAAGAACATAATATTTGCATGTATATTTGCTTCATATTTATTTATTTATATGTATAATTACTTATAAATCCAGGAAAAACTAGAAATAGATGCTTCCTACCTAAATTTGAACATAACTTGTTCATCCTATGTTTATCCTTTTGTTGTTATATTAAAACCAAACCCTACCTGCAACTCTAGAGAATGATAAGTTCTGCAAACTAGATCTTACAATACATTGTAACTTGTTACCAAGGAATTTTATATGTATTTATATCAATATACATTCGAATGTCACATAAGCAAGTACTACCTAAGTCTAGGCGTTGCCATAAGGTATACAAAAAATGGCATTTATAAATATGTAACTAATGATTTCATGCAGAGTATAGTTTTATTAACTGCCTATGTAATTTCCAAGTGTAAGTGCAAAAGACTACATTATATGGTTATAAGTGAAGTAATAATGCTTTGTTTTATGGGTGGAAAGTTCATTACCTAGAGAACAATTATAAACCATAAACCTTTGCATATACTAACACTAATTATATGATCTTCATTTTATAGATATAGATCCTATTTAAGCAAAAAATATAACTATAATACCTTTACAATCTATACTAAGGCATCTTATAATAATAAAAAATCTAGTGTTGTTCAAATGAGATCATAACAAGGTTATGTATAACCTATTTTTGCAGGATTCAACCAAGGCTCTTGAAACTATAGATCAAAACCCATATTATCAAAATCAAAGTGGAATCCATGTGGTCGTCAGTTATTGGATGGGGTTTTAACATTGGTAAACCCTACTACATAAATCTCAAAACCCTAAAATATTGCATTATTTACCCTATCTTTCACTGCTATTGAAAGTACCACTAGGCTCATAGCCTCATGGACATTGGTGCCATTATTTTTCGTCTCTGAGTGATGGCCTTCGATGCCAAGTCCATCTCCATGAGTGTCTTCCTCCTAGTGTTTTCCAAGCTCTAAACTTTGTCTTGATAACAGTGTGGTCTCGGTTTCTAGCTCACAACTTACTTGGTAGTTTTTTGCTGACAGTGGGGAGGCTTGGTTTAGCTTTTACTGTGATTTTCTTACTTCGTTGAGGTTCTTAGCATTTATCTTGCTCGTTTTCTAGGGTAAGAAGACCTCTTTCTATTAGTGTTTTTTGTGCAACATGAATACTGTGCGGCCGAGGACCAAATCTCTCCAGGTAAAATTTCTTTTATAAACCCTTCTGCATTTGTTCAAAAAAATTATTTACTGTAACATTATCTTAATTTAGAAAGATCTTGACACATTTTATTAAAAAAAAAATCTTGTGCAGACTTTAAGAATTGCTAGGATGAGTTGGATGGCATAGTATACAACCACGAAAGGGCTCCACGCTTCACATACCACCTGGTAAGTCTCAATTTCATGCCTGAGTGTTTGGGTACACAGGGTACTCCCAAAAGACCGAACACCTTGAGCAACCACTTCACACAAATAGATCACAGATCAACACACCGATGTTTGTCATGTGGGTAAAACCCTCGAGAGGGAAACAGTCCACGTCCCCAGCCAAATAGCTACTTGGAGAAATTTATTATGAAAAAAAAATGAAAGTTACATGAGCTTCTCATAATCGATCAACTAGCTAAGGACCCTCTATGCTCTTTAAATAGAGATTATAGACCAATATGGTGTTAAGCCATGGATCAATGGTAGGTATGATCTAAGAGAAGTTGAACCATCGGATCACTCTATATCTAGAACATATCATGACCATCGGATTAGAATATTTACAAATGCATACTAATGCATACTAAAGAAACACACTTTTACCTAACAAATATATTACACAATTTGATCTTAACTAATTCCTAAGTGTCTAAATATCCTAACATCCCTCCTTAAGAACAACTTGGGATAGGATTGAAGGATTTACAAAAGTGATAGTATTAAGAGAAGGAAGGAGGAATTAGAGCCTATCCCCTCTTAAGGACACATTCCTGAACTCCTAACATAGACCGAAGTTTAGAAAAATTCACTTCTGTAAGAGACTTGGTGAAGATGTCTGCAACTTGATCATCTGTAGGGAAATAGAGCACTTCAATAACACGATCATGAACAAGATTTCTGATGAAGTGCATGTGTAGCTCAATGTGTTTGCTGTGTTGATGTAGAACTAGATCTTTGGCAAGCTTGATGGCACTTTGATTGTCACACCAAAGTGGAGTAGGCTGCTGTTGCTCGAATCCAAACTCTGCAAGGACCTGTCAAAGCCATAAAGCTTCTTGATTGGCATTAATTGTGGCTCAATGTTATGCTTCTGTTGAAGAAAGAGAAAGAGCTTGTTGTTTCTTACAATCCCAAGTGACAGGTCCAGATCCCAGACTGAAAACATAACTTGCAGTAGACTTTCGATCATCAAGATCACCGGCCCAATCTGAATCAGTGAAACCAACCAACAAAGGTTTCCCCCCTGTACTGTAATGAATCCCAAACTGAATTGTACCTCGAATATATCGAAGTATTCTTTTTGCTGCTTTCTAGTGACTTTCATGAGGAGTTTGCATATAACGGGAAACATGACCAATGGCAAAAGAAAGGTCAGGATGGGAATGAGTCAAGTATAAAATACTACCAACAAGTTGACGATACAAGGTGGCATCTACCTCAGGGGAAGTACAAGTGGCAGAAAGTTTGACTCTAGACTGGAAGGGAGAAGGGGCTGGTTTACAATCTTCCATGTGGAAGCGACGAAAAAGGTCACAAGCATACTTAGACTGGGAAATAAATATTCTTTCTTTGGTTTCCAAGACTTGGAGACCAAGAAAATAATGAAAATGTCCTAAATCTAACATTTCAAAATTTTGCTTAAGACTGGATTTCACATGGGTTATAAGTTTAGGGTCACTACCAGTAAGGATAAGATCATCAACATAAAGAAAAAGTATGATGAGATGGTTTCCTACTTTGTTCGTATCGACATTAGGGTCAGAATGGCATCTAGAAAAACCAGTGTCAAGGAGAAAGCTATCCATTTTGGCATACCAAGATCTAGGAGCTTGCTTAAGGCCATATAAGGATTTCTTAAGGAGACAAACAAGGCTAGAGTTATTCTGAACATATCCAGGAGGTTGTTCCATGTAAATTTCCTCATGTAAATCACCATGTAAAAAGGCAGACTTGACATCCATTTGATGGACTTCCCAGCTATGTAAGGCTGCAAGGGAAAGAACAAGGCAGATGGAGTTCATTTTTTATACAGGGGCAAAGGTTTCATTGTAGTCAATCACTTCAACTTGGGAAAAACCTTTGGCAAATAACCTTTCCTTAAGTCTTTCAACACTTCCATCTAATGCATACTTAGTTCCGTATACCCATTTACATCTGACAAGTTTTCTTCCTTTTGGAAGAGGAATAAGATCCCAAGTATCATTCGCCATAAAGGAACGATATTCTTCATCTATAGCTGCATCCCAATCTGGATTTCCTGAAGCTTATGAAAAAGTTTCTAGATCATGATTCTCGGAAACTTGAGCCAAAAAAGAAAAGGCTTGCTGAAACTAAGAACATGTTCGACCTTGATCTCTAGGATCACCGGCAAGATCACCAACTGCTTCACATGTTGAACAGACCCATCGAGGAAGTATTGGTGTTGGTGCAATTTGAGGAACATGAGGAGGTGGAGGTGGATTTTCTTCCTCACTGTCATCATCATAAACTAGAGTTGGAAACCTATCAAGGAAGTTGGAAGAAGAAGAAAAAGGCACAATCGTCGAATCAGGCTCACAGGCCAAAGATGGCACACTTGCCAAGTTAGGCACGTAGGCCAAGATATTTTCATTAAATTTAAAATCTCTTATAATGATTATATCATGTGAATGGGGTTGAAGAAGTCTATAAACTTTTACATCTTCATAATATCCAACAAATATGCATTGTTCACTTTTAGGCTGCAATGCTTTCCGTTTTTCATCCGGAATGTGAGCCCATGCTTCACAACCAAACACACGAAAGTGACTTACATCTAGTTTAATTTTACTCCATGCTTCTTCTGGTGTTATACCTTGTAAAAATTTAGTGGGTGTGCAATTAACTATGTAATTTGCACAATTTATGGCTTCAGTCCAATATTGAAGACTTAATCCCTTAGATTGGATCATACAATTAGCCATTTCTTTTAAAGTGTGGTTCTTCCGTTCAGCTACACCATTTTGTTGTAGTGTATATGGAACAGTGTGCTGTTGTTGGATTCCTTGTTTAGTGTAGAAAGTAGTGAACTTGTTGTTAACATATTCTCCTCCATTGTCAGATCTTAACTTAATAATTTGATGACCAGATTGTCTTTTAACAAGGGCCTTATAGGCCAAGAACATGTTAAATACTTCTCTCTTAAGTTTTAGGAAGTAAACCCAAGTGCATTTGGAGTAGTCATCAATGAAAGTTAAGAAATATTTGAAACCAGAAAAGGAAGCAGATGGAAGAGGACCACACAAGTCACTCTGCACAAGTTCCAAAAAAACCGAGGTATGTTTGTCAAAACTATCCCGATGATGTTTTCTGAGTACACAACCGGAACAAACACCATCCTTGCAAGATACCATTGGAAGACCAGTCACCATATTGTTTTTACCTAGTTGTTGCAATGAGAGATAATTTAAGTGACCAAATCTCTCATGCCAAAGTTTGCTCAAGTTATCACTATGAGCAACAAAAACTGAAGGAAAAGGTGATGACCCAAAGTCGTTAAATTTGTACAGCCTGTTAATATCATCAATAGTTCCAGTAGCAAGGACATTTTGAGGATTTTTAAAATCATTGATTACAACTTGGTGAGGTGTAAAAGTCACAGTTTTACCTTCACCTGAATGAGTAATTTGATAGACTGATAACAAATTGCAGGAAATTTTTGGAACACATAGTACATCACTGAAATGACCATTTTCTACTGGAACTGTTCCAGATCCTACAACACTTAGAGATCTATCATCACCAACAAATATTTGTTTGGCATTACATTCATGCATAGTAGAAAATATGGCTTGATCTTTATCCATATGATAAGATGCTCCAGAATCAATAAGCCATTCATTTGAGTAGAAGAAGAAGATGCAGTATTAGAGTAACTAGAAACACAAAGTGCATGTCCATGAGATTTAGATTCTAAAGACGAATCTAGGCTGATGCAGTGCTTCTTCATTGCTGCTTCCAAGGCTGTCATCTTCTTGAAACACTTAGATTCATCATGATTATCTTTTCCACAAAAATTGCAATGACGCTCAGTCTTCCTTCCTTTTTGCTTGGATCCTTTGTCATTTTTAAAGAAGGCGCTAACTGAGAGGGTTTGGGACCCTTGTTGTTTGGCTTATTATTGCGAAAATTTTGTTTCTTGGGAGGCTTGGACTTTTCTTTCTATTAGGACAATAAAGCTTTCCCAGATGTATCTGCGTTGTTAATTATTTCGAGATGAATGAGCTTATCTTTCTCTCTAATTAAGGAATCACAAAATGATTCAAGACTAGGCTCTTGATAGCTAGCTACAGTCAAGGATTCTTTCATGGAGTAGAATGTAGATACAAAAACAGAATATGCAGGTCCAAGTTTGGAAAGAATATGATAAATACATTGTTTGTCTTCTTTCTTAATCTTGCATTCTGCACATAAGAGTCTAAGAGTTTTATACTTAGATAAATAGTCTTGAATGCATGAAAAATCATTTGGATTCAAGGAAAGCAACTCATTCTCAAGTTGATGACCCCAAATTTCATTGTGTTTACCAAATACAGATTTCAATTTTTCTCAAGCTTTATCAGGTTCATCAATTCCAGATATATGGAATCACAAATATGTAGAGATTGACATCCAAATAAATCCACAAGCTTCATCACATCTATTTGCCTAGTTAATTTTCTTATCATGATTAGTGGGTTCTGTTTCTTTCCCTGAGGTTATCCTGAAAAGTCCCCTACTTCATAGAACATATTCCATATGAGATTTCCATGAGAAATAGTTAGAACTTGTAAGTATAATATCACAAGGGGTGGCCATACTATAAAATAATGGATGAAAAAATAGAAACTAACTGTCTGGTTGCAAAGAGCTCGAAAAAATATGTGGTTTAAAAAAAACCAACACTGAAAACTGATTCTGGATGATGAAGTTATGCTTGATCAAAGAAAATGTTGAAGATGTCCCCAATAGTGACGTGGCAGATATTAACTTAACCAACTAAAAAAAAGAACCCCCCTCTTCCCAAGATCAACCTTTGACAATCAATTTACAATAAAGTTTCTTTGAAGTGAATCACTTTTGTAGAATAAGTGAAGTTCACTTTTACAATAATGTTACTTTTTAAATATTGCGGAAATAAATTAAAAGACTTAAGTGACTCGCTTTTTATTTTATTTTATTTATGTGAGATGCCCTTTTTACAATAAAGTAACTTGAAAATAGAAATTGCATGCACTAAAAAGTAACTTAATAAGACTTGAACTCAGGACCTATTAAGGAATAAAGCAACTTTAGACCAAGTGAGTTAAGTTTAAAAGGTACATAAAAGAATGGGAAGAGAAAGGGTTTTTTTTTTTTTACTCCTCTCTCATTTTCCATTCTTGCCTTTTTTTTCTGCAAATCACAAAAAAAACGAAAAAAAAAAAAAATTCACCCAATGGGGTTAGATCTTGGTTAGCTTACCCGGAAAGTGTATGTTTTCAAGTTTTCTCGTTGTTTTCGATTTGCCATGACCGCACAAGATGCACAACAAAGAGCATACGTAGCTGAGAAGACAAGAAAAAAACTTTCCCTTACTATTTCTAATTCACCACGATCGTGCAAGGTGCACGAAAAAGAGCATAGGCAGTCATGGAAGGCAATAGTCTAAGACTAAAACAAAAAGATCTAATAATAAAACTGATAAGATATGAGATATTTAAAAAAAACAAAACCGTCACTGTAACATGATACCTTCAAATTTGCCGAAATGGGTGTTTCTGGAACAAATGGAAACGGTTTTCGGTGAAACGAAAACTATTTCCCAATGGAAACAACACTTTGGATGCAATGGAACAGCTCCCACAGGCCAAAAATGCACAGAAAATCCAAAACCAGAAATCCTTTCAAAGTTTCGGCAACACCGGTTCCAGATCTAGATCAAAACCGAAAGCGGCTCTTCATAAACGCTCTGATACCATGTTTGGGTACACAGGG
Organism: Pseudotsuga menziesii; assembly: GCA_001517045.1. NCBI lineage: Eukaryota > Viridiplantae > Streptophyta > Pinopsida > Pinales > Pinaceae > Pseudotsuga > Pseudotsuga menziesii. Next base: position 96,080 of record LPNX010076996.1, read on the forward strand.
TACTCCCAAAATACTGAACACCTTGAGCAACCATTTCACACAAATAGATCATAGATCAACACACCGATGTTTGTCACGTGGTTAAAACCCTCGAGAGGGAAACAGTCCACGGCCCCAGCCAAATAGCTACTTGGAGCAATTTACTATGCAAAAGAAACAAAGTTACATGAGTTTCTCATAATCGATCAACTAGCCAAGGACCCTCTATGCTCTTTAAATAGAGATCATAGACCAATCAGGTCTTAAGCCACGAATGAATGGTAGGTATGATCTAAGAGAAGTTGAACCGTCAGATCACTCTATGTCTAGAACATATCGTGACCATCGGATTAGAATATTTACAAATGCATACTAATGCATACTAAAGAAACACACTTTTACCTAACGGATATATTACACAAGTTGATCTTAACTAACTCCTAAGTGTCTAGATATCCTAACACTGAGGTTTCTTCTATGATGATCTATGGGGTTTCGATGATGATGTTTCACCGAGATTCTAACTTCCTTGCCGTGGCTACATTGTACATTGCTTTGTTTGGAAAGGCCATGTGGCCATAACTTGATTGATTTACAGTAATTCTTTTTGGACATGCCGTAAGACCATAACTTCATTGTGAAGTGTTGCAATTTTCAAAAATATGTCAAGGTTTTCATTTCGTAGGATTGTAGACATTTCGTTTATTTTTAACCTATACAGATTAGCATTAAAAATATGCACCGACCTGTAAGCAAAGAGGTATGGTTTAGACTTGGGCATCGTGGTTTATTTTTCTATACTAAAACTTCAGTTTGTTAAACTTAAGTTAATGAATTTTAAAGAACTTTATTTCTAAAATTACGTGTGTCTAGAGAATGATTTGATAAAGGAAAAAGAAAAGGTTTCATTGCTGTAAATGTCCATGATTTTGATTTTTTTATTACAATGAGGGTAATCTGTGGAAATTTTAATATGAAAACTAGTTCTGAGTTTTTCTGTTAGTATAAAGATTGGTTTAAGAAAATAATTAAAAAGCAAAAGGGTTTGTTACTACAACCCGAGCTTGTATGTGTAATTGGATTAGGAATATTTAATGTTTTTCTTATTTTATTTTAGTATATAATCAATAAGCAATCTAATACTATTTCTGTGTAAAATTTTATTTAATATAGGGTGATTATGATAAAGATATTATAATTGTATATTGAAGAATTTGATAAATAGGGATATGGGAAAAACTATAAAAGTCCTATTCTGGAAAGATGAAGAAAAATAAAGTCTTGGTTGACAGTTTCCCTAATTTACGGTTTGTATTTTTATTTTAATTTAAATATCTACATTATTATTGTTTTTATTATTAGTTATTTTGCATTTGTTATTTTATATTACAATATTACTGCAACTATGTTTTTTGTTATTTATAAAACTTAGATTATTTGTACAATTTCATTATAATGTTATAATAACCTATGTTGTTCCTATTGATGTTAATTTTCTCTTTCTCTAATAGTTAATCATTATAGGTATCTATACTACATTTAAGCTTTAAAGACAATGTGTTTACTGTGCTAACAAGAAACACAGTTACACATACTGTGCAGTGTCTTTTAATCAACATTCTTTTGTATAAGTTTATATTTATAATTTTTACAGATGTATTCTAGTTATAGAAACTTCTGAAAATAGAGGGATTTCCTACTAAACATTCTTATAAATATTTTAACATTTGAAAGTAAATAATTATATTCCTACACTTCTTGAATTGATTTACTCATAAAATTTATTTTCACCTACTGTACTAAACTACTACCTTCTTGAAGGTGTGGAAAAATACAATCAGGTATTTTTATCCATCTGTAAATTTTCACTAACCCTAAATCATTTATTCTAATACATAACAAAAACAAAACTTCTAAATCTTAGATCAATAAAATATTTAACTAACAAAATATTCATATAGATGCATCAAATCCTAAATTTATACATTCCATATTTCTATACTTGTATAGAAAAATTAGAAATAACATGTAGAACCTAGTTGTATAGCAGAGAAGACAACATCTTAAGGAGCCTATTCCTCCCAACCAACTCTCGAAGACAGCTAAGCTGAAAATCTTAGGACTTGTTGAGGCCTGGAAAGTCGTAGGTAACAACAGTAGGGATTCTCCCCAATAAACGTTCCTAACTAGCTCGTTATTGTTTGGTACGGGGAATCCATCTAGTTTACGGTCCAGCTACCGTAGGTCAAGTAACGGTTAAAATATTTTACCGGTTACGGCCCAGTCCACCATTTAGGTGTATTTTTAGCTTTTTGTCTTTATGTATGATGTACAGGTGCCTAACTAAATGCATGTGATAGAGATAATAAGGAGGGTCACAACGTGATACGCAGGTTCTTATCTCTTATATTACCTCTCTCGCTTCTAAATCACAAATAAATCAAAACTAACTAAGATTAATTAATCTATCCCTAGGGAGCAATACTGTAATTAATGGTGAGTAGCATATTGTATAACGTGTATTAAGAAAATTACGGATAGCTATTAAAATTTCTGAACACATGAATATCAATAGACAGATGAACAGAGAGATAGCTCATTGTTAATTAAAACATTCATTACTCAACTATGATTGTGGAAATTTCACAGAAATAAACAAGAGCACATTCACAACATAAAAGAATTCATAAGTTAGAATGATCTCATGGTTCATGGAAACAAGATGAAACAGAAACATTTCACATCCAACCAACCCATGGAAAACATTTGAAACTCCACAGTGCTTTCTCTAGTTGAAAAGTATAACTCTTTATTATAAGATGAATTAGTTATCCTTACAATAATGTTGCACCAAGATGGTTTGAAAAAAGGTCCTTTCTACCTAAAACTTTCCTATACTTATACAAAAAGAAAAAAACTTTTGGGCTGCCCCTTGCTGCCTTTTGGGCTTCTGACCATTCTTTTACAAAAATTTGTCTTGTAGTTTGTGCACAAAAATAAATATAATATATTACATTACTTATCAATATTCCAAAACATTCAGCTAGGAGGGCCCAGGCTGTTCCTTCATGAACTTTCTCCATATATTTGCCTCAGCTGCTATATTCTCAAAACCAGAAGGTTTGAGAAATTTGATAGTGATTTCATGCTGAGGAACCTAGGTCTTAATAGTCACTATCCTGAAAGGAATCAAACGTAGTTGGTCTTCTAGCAAGTGGATGCTCATAGCCGCATGTGCTACTTCAGTCTTCAGTATCCTTTCATCCAACTCCTTGACTTGCTAGATGACTTGTTCATCTTCGTTGCATTTTTCCTGTAACTGTTTCAAAAACATTTCATGTTTTGGTAGCGCCTCCAATCTCTTCACAGTCGAGGTATGACACCGATTATAGGTCAAGAGCACTCTCCTACAAAATCAGCACAGGCACGCTGTGTTCTCTTCACTTCCTTCTTTAATTCCTCTGCTGCACTACTGAAAAACTCAATCAGCTCATATTCTTGCTTTATTGTCTCCTGATTTTTGACACATATATCTGTGGGAGATTCTTTGTTTGCTTCTACCCAAGCCATCCTTCCCTGCAGAGTCTCCAGAATATCCTAGGTTCTATCCAAAAAATATGAGGTTGTACTTACAAGTTCTTCTAATCTAATGTCTATTTGTTCGACTTTAAATCTTTCTTTAGCTATCCGTAATTGTATTTGATGAATTTTCTTTCTAAGCACAAGAACATGCTTCTTTAAAGGTTCGATATCAACCTTCTGCTCCATAGATGTCTTTAGTGAAGCTGCAAGTAAACTCTTTTGTTCCTCCAAAGCTACTATTTTAGTCTCATATAACTTAGTCTCTCCTTCTACGGTGGTCTTTTGCTCTTTTAGCTATGTCACTCTACCTTCTAATCTGCTCTTTTCTCTATTCAGTTCTTCAAATAATAATTGAAGATGATTTTTCTTCGCCTCCAAACTCTGGTATTTCAACTGTAGTTTTCCCAACTCTACTGAGGTAGCCTGAGAATTCCTCTCTATATTTTCTGCAGATACTACTAGAGCATCTTTATCTTCCTGCAAAGTTTGACATTCCGCCTTCATTAGAGGAAATTTCAACTCAAAATGGGCCTTTTAAATTTTATTCAAATTCCATGTCATCATGTGTTAGCCAATGAAATTGCTTTAAATTTGAAATA
>LPNX010076996.1:100510-118522 GCA_001517045.1 Pseudotsuga menziesii
CTCTAATGTGAAACTTTGACCTCACCGATCATGTCCTCATACTTTCTCTTCAGATTCTGGCTTTCACCCCTTTCCTTCTTCAAAGTTTCTTTCAGCTGAGCCACTCTTTTCTAAGACTGCTCGAGGTTAGTCATGATTGTATCCACATTTTCTTTAGTGGCTAGGGTTATGGCTACCCCAGCCCTCGCTAATAATCATGGATCCTTATGTGTACCGTGAACTACTGTTTTGTCAGTTACCATCATTCCTGGTTTACCCCCAGTGTCCACTTTCCTTTCAGTTCTCTTGACAATTCTGTTTTTTTCTTTATCGTAAAATATAGTATTGAAATTTGGTACCTCCGCTCCTTCTGTAGGCATGAAAGTAATTAAATCCAGTCCAAAAAATGACCCTGAACCTTCTACTACTGTACTGCTAGAAGGAACAACAGGATCTAATGGGTTACTATCAGTCTGATCATGTTCTTGGTCCGTAGGGTCTTGTCCCTCTAGTATCTCTGTTCTTGATATTTTAGGTGCCTTTTCTGTTTGTTGTTTCTCTTTTTGGACACCTTCTAATATGAACCCTTCACTGTCTCCCTAATTTTTTTGTATTTCATCTTTTTCTTGTTTTTTCCTTTCTTCTCCAGCCTTCTTGGCTGCTTCCTCAGCTGCTCGCTTCTTTTATTCCTCTTCTATTCTCAGCTAGTTCTCTGCTTCCTGTACAAGTCTATTAGCCTCCTCCTCTCTCTTTTTTGCTTCTTCTTCTTCTTCTTTCCTTTTCTTCTTTTCAACAAGCTTTCCTTTACCACTCACAATTGTTATTTTTTGTTTGAATCTTTTTTAAGGGCTGTCATGTTCTTAGCATTGCGGAAAATCTCCTCATCTTTGTCCCAAAAATTGGTGTATTCAAAATGTACTCCATCTTCCTTGCAATAATAAGCTACTTTGTCATTTGAGTCATTTCTATGAAAGTTCATTTCACTGAAGTGAAAGTATTCCAATTCCTGGACAAATTCTACCGCAGTCTTCACCCTTGAAAATTTGTAACTCCCAATGAAAAAAGGCACTGTAGGATATACTGCCTTTTTTTGCTCAAACAAAAAATTCCCTAATCCATCAATATATAACTGTTTAACAACTTATTTATGGAGTACATAATCAGTAGCATATCTTGGGAGCAGAGAAGGGGCTCTCGATCCACCATACATCCTTAAATATAAACCATCCTTTGTTAGATAATAACTTCCAAATTCTTGCATAACCTTGAAGTCTTCTTCTGACATGCAATTGAATTCTCCCAAGAAAATCAAATTGTATAAATGCATGATGAAATGGTCACATATCTCCTTGTAATAGGTGTAGTATTTGTGAGCCCAAAATAACTTGTAAGTAGCGTATACTGGAGCTCAATCCTTATCTGAATGGAATTTTAGTGCAGGGAAAGGCTGAGTGCATAGAATGCAATCAATCAAAATAGAGCTCATGTAGAATTCAGACTTCTTTTGGGATACTCCTCCCAATGCTGCACTGATGCACGATGACAGGCTATTTGACACTATGCTTTCCCAGTTAAAAATAGTCCCCTATGTAGCAACATAATAAATAACAGGTATCCAACCAAACTTAAAACTTTTCCCATTAGCTCTCCCAAAGATTCTGTTTAGCATTAAAATGATGAATCTATATGGGGAAACAGAGAGTTGATGTCTCATATTCCCCAGAAGGTCTGGTCCTGAAGTTTCTGCCCAGGATCATCATTTTCTTCACTATCTCTACCAGTTCTAGACCTAAGTCCTTTAGCTAACCTTTAGTTAGATAAGTTTGTGGTGATGGTAGATGATATGCCATGGACACATATTTAGGGCTGTATGTAGCATAGCCTTGTTTCTCGATATTCGCTAGGATCATCCTTGTCACATCTACCCTGGGCAGAATCCAACCTATTACTTTCGAGCATGGAAAAAGCTCAGGCCTGGTAGCCACTTTCATCAGGGCTGACCTCTCAATATTTGTATATATGTACATGTCTTCAAAACCAGCATCAGAGACACTTTGGCTTGAAATCATTCTATACACTTCTCCCCACTTGTATTCTGGTTCAACCCAGTAGTACCTTTAGTGTCTTCATAAATGAATTCTACCTTGGTTATTATTTCTACTTTAGGTTCTTCTTCAGCCACTTGGGCTTTCTTCTTCTATTTCCTTGGCATATTGCTGTACTGGAAATCATACTACAACAGTCATGCAACATGGTTTCAGTCGAACTATCTCTAGCAACTGGTATAGTGATAAACAAGAAAACATACAACATTACCCCTTCTTTGATATGCATGTTGGAAATTTCTGTTAATACATAGTCCTCAGAATGAGATATTTTAACAAAGAAAACCCTACAAAATTTCTACCCTCTAAATCTGCTCGAAACTTCAACTATCTCAAAACCCTAATATGGAAATTTTTCTTTAACTTATACAGACACTTTGATTTGAAGCAAACTCATCCCACCACTGCATACACAAGAATCCCCCCCCAAAAAAACCCTATCAGTTTCATCCAACTTCCTAAATTGGTCCGAAAACTCATCTCCAAAATGCTAGTTAGTTGTGCGGCCCTTTTCAATCCCATGGGAAACTAATGTTGTAGGGGACATGGATTTCTAACCTTAGGCTGAACATATAACAACCAAGAATAGCATGGTGTAGACGACGAAACGCCTGTCTGCACCATGCCCTAAATCTTCGCGCAATTTTGACAAGTGCACTCATGGCGGACAACCTAAAAACTACCGGCCATAAAAAATGCTCATAACAAACAGGCTGAGCCCTTAATAATAGATAAAATCACCGCAAGAAAATAATACTATGTATAAGGAAACCTAACTCTACCGTGAACTTCACCCATCCACCTAGCAGTTAAATTTAACAAAAGACAATCCAAAGAAACAAAGTTATGGACAAATCCTACCTAACAATGGCCATTAGAGGAAATTTCAACTCAAAATGGGCCTCCTAAAAAGAATTAATAAAATAATAGTTAAAATGATAAAGTAATATTTATTAATTTTGGAGGAAGAAAAGAAAAAAACTACTTTTTTGTTTGTATTTTTGACATATATCCCCGTGTTTTTACTCAAATTTCGATCAGGAGAGCTCATTGGATGCGGAATTAAATTTCACATATTTTGCATCCAACGAGCTCTCCCGAATGAAATTTGAGTAAAAACACGGGGAGATATGTCGAAAATACAAACAAAAAAAGTAGTTTTTTTATGATACCTATCCCCAAATTTATATTAAAAAAGTGTTTAAGACCTATACGGTATTTCAAATTTAAAGCAATTTCATTGGCTAACACATGATGACATGGAGTTTGAATGAAAGTTAAAAGGCCCATTTTGAGTTGAAATTTCCTCTAATGCCATAATGTTGTTTACAAAAACTTTGAAATCAACCCCTAAATTGGAAAAACATTTTTTCTTCAAGACATAAATTACAACTTTTTTTAAACTTGCATATTAAACAAAAACAAATATTTCATAAATAATTTCACAACTCTAACCATTTAAAATCAAACAAATTATGTTGTGATTCATAATGAAATCATATATTAGACTCTACAAGAACAAATTATTCATATAAATGATCAAAAACTCCTTTAGAGTTTCAATTATGAACATCATACTAATAAAAACATCTAAAATGTTTCATGTGAAATTATTCAAACTCATCCATTGATTCTAGCACCCCATCAGAGTCTATATTTTCTGCACATGAGCGATTGGATATATATATATAAAAAAAATTAAATTAAATCCCTAACTCATGACCCCCCATTAGATTACATTAAAAAAAATTAAACACACCCCTACCCCTAACCCTCTAAACCCCCCAATAACACTACATTTACAAAACTTAAAACACCACCCCCTAAATCCCCCAACAACATTATATTAAAAAAATTTCATAATGTATTGACATAATGTAATGTCATGATGTAATTTAATGTCATAATGTATTGACATGAATCCACTCATTATACAAATCACAATACCTTGTTATATTAATCCATTATTTAACAAGCTCATATTCATGTAAACACAAAAAAAATTATTAAGATACTCTATTCATTATATAATGGGGTGAATGAATTATTATTCAATTCATTATATGACCTATTATACTAACAATAATCATAAGATCAGAACAAATGTATGCAATTCCCTCATACATTTGCAATTCCAACTCCAAGTGGTTACATTCTCTCCCACAAAGCAAAAATAGTTAAATGAAGGAAATATATCATAGGTCTTCATTGAATGATAGTTACATCATAAATTCAACAATTTGTTGACTTCAAATGTTCTATGCAACTCGCAAATATCTAGGCTTCACTCCACTTTGAACGCTCCAAGAAGCTTAGGTTTTGTTTCACCAGTCTACCTATTGCATGTTCAATACCAAATCACACCAAGATTTTATGGGGTCGAAGACGAGGAGAGGAGGCCACCAAATTAAGAGGAGCAAGATCTGATAAGAAAAATTGATATGCCAGTTCGAGGGAACATCTTATTAAGAATAAGATTCATTTTTCTTCTCGACAGAAGGCCATGGAGGAGGGATCGTATTTATATGCAAGTTTAGGAGTCCATGTGAAAGACCATGCACATGACATAGCCCTGGGTTGTCTTTTGCATGTATGTGGTGTGGTATTTCCAATGCGTAAGAGGGATAATTCTACGGCCAGGAAGAGATCCACAAAATATTTGTGGAGAGGAATCACAAGCAAGCCATCACGACATGACAAATCCAGGAAGAAAAGCATTGATGGGTGATATTTAGTGGGGTTTTTGTCAAAATATTAATTAAATGTGTAAGTCCATATTATCTTCATTTGAACCACCCACATTCTTGTTAGAGACTCTGGATAGTATTCAAGTAGAAAATGGAACTCATTTGCATTGCACTGAAGCGAGGAAGGGAAGAGGGAGGAGGGAGTGGAGCTCCGCTCCCTTGGCCGCCAAAGAGCCGCCATCATTGGTGGCACGATTCTAAGAATCATGCCACCAGTGATGGTGGCTCTTTGGCAACCAAGGGAGCGGAGCTCCGCTCCCTCCTCCCTCTTCCCTTCCTTGCTTCAGTGCAATGCCAATGAGTTCCATTTTCTACTTGAATACTATCCAGAGTCTCTAACAAGAATGTGGGTGGTTCAAATGAATATTTTATGGGGTCGAAGACAAGGAGAGGAGGCCACCGAATTAAGAGGAGCAAGATATGATAAGAAAAATTGATATACCAGTTTGTGGGAACATCTTATTAAGAATAAGATTCATTTTTCTTCTCGACAGAAGGCCATGGAGGAGGGATCGTCTTTATATGCAAGTTTAGGAGTCCATGTGAAAGACCATGCACAGGACACAGCCCTGGGTTGTATTTTGTAGGTATGTGGTGTGGTATTTCCAATGCGTAAGAGGGAGAATTCTATGGCCAGGAAGAGATCCACAAAATCTTTGTGGAGAGGAATCACAAGCAAGCCATCATGACATGACAAAGCGAGGAAGAAAAACATTGATGGGTGATATTTAGTGGGGTTTTTGTCAAAATATTAATTAACTGTGTAATTCCATATTATCTTCATTTGAACCACCCACATTCTTGTTAGAAGAAGACGCGGATGTGACGTGATCTTCTTCTCCAGTTGTTGGAGATGCTTTGGCAGAAGGGGGCCACTTTCATGATCATCTTTACTTTCACCTTCAAGATCTTTGGTCAACTGAGTCAGAAATTGATTTGCACATCTCTAGTAGTTTCTGAAATTCAAGTTGATATTCCTTGTTCATGGGCTATTAAAGACCTACCATGAGTAAACTTCCATTTAAAAATTTATTTTTACCAATCGATTGTCTAATACTAGACTATGAAATTTATGTTTTACCGGGCTCTAAGTTCAGCGGGCCTTCTATACATTTAAATAACATTAACAGGAAGCAAGGAATTTATTTTAACTAAAGCAATGACCTTCTATACATTTGAATAGCATTAACACAAAGCAAGGAATTTATTTTAAGTAAAACAATGATATAGAATTTTGTTATGCATCGATACCTTCTTTCTTCTTCCCTCTCTTGTTGTTGAAATTCATGAAGTAATCCTTGCAAAACTAATCCCTTTTCTTTACTTTCAGTGATATCTCTTGATATTAACTTATCCACAATTTTTGTTCCCTTACTTGTAACCATTTCTCCATCTTTGTCCATAAAAGTCATCCATGAATGAGACTCTTGAAAAGAGTTTAGCAGCCTTTTCAGTCCACTCAATTGTTTGAGTACTGTGTCATCCATTTTATATATCTCTTTTTTAAGAGAGGAAATTCACATCCAAAATCTCATAGCTTCATCTTCTGATAAATTTAATAGATGCATCCCTTCCATTTCAGCTTGTGGCATATTTGGTTTTTCCAAAGGAGAATAGGATACGGAAATTGCATAAGTGAGTCTTAACTTTTCTTCGTCTTTCCAACCATAACTAGGAATATAAATTATGTAAATGGTATCACTCAGCTCTCTTAATGCATTCCTTATAGAACATGTAAACTCCATCATGTCCTCATTCCCTCCATATAAGCATATCATTTTTTCTTCAAGTAGCATGGCTTTCACCTTCTCAAGATCAATCACAAAAATAAATCTAAAACTCTCAAAACCAATAGCATTTATATAATGATGTAAAAACATATTAAAATAAATAAAAAAATTACTAACCTGTGTTGATACCTTTTCCAAATGCATGAATAGGAACTCTAAACTTGATATATTTTTCTATTTTTCCCATCCATCTTTTCTTAATTCTTCAATTTTCTCATCTGTAAAAGGATAAGATTTTGCACCCCACCTGTCCAACATAGAAAATACAAAAGGCTTGTAAGTTGTAATTCTCCTGTTGGGTTCTATTATCCATATTATACTAGGATACCATCTTTTCAATTCCTTGTCCTCTTTTGAATCCCGTGAGAACTCTTTACAAAGAAAATACTTCACTGTTGTTGCTATCGTCCATGGTTTTTGGAGTACCAACCAAGGAAATTTCATTGAAAACTGGTGAAATATATCAAATACATCAACATTTGTACTTGGTTGTACAATTGGAATTGATATAATCTCAAAGTCTAGTCTCTCCTTCGCTGTAATATACATTTGAGAGAAAGACTCGAGACGAATATCGTAACACACTTTGATAGGTCTGATTTCTAACAAAATTGTTTTTCTTTTCAATTCATCCATTCCACATGTAAAAGGTTTCAAGTTTTCATTTTGAATCTGCAATGAAAACATAAACAAAGAAAAAATGATATTTAATAAATCAATAAAATGAAATGTGTTATATTAAAACTTATAATAATAAAAATTGAAACTTGAATACCTTTTGTGAAATAAAAGTGTTATTGTTTTTAAAAATATAATCAGTGTTTTCTTCTCCTCCTGTTGCAAACATTTATCTTAATATATCTTTCGTGCTTTCTTGACTTGCTTCTTCAAGTTGCTTCAACCTGATGTATTTTCCACATTTACCCACAAAAAATTCCTCAATTCACGTTTTGACATAACTTTCGAGCAAGAAAGATATTTGCCATCCTTCCCATCTCCCATCATCTTAGCACTTAATTGTCCATAATCTGAATCTGAAACTGAATCTGAATTCAACTGTAATGTTTTACCCAAATTACCAAACAACATTATCACCTCCATGTATCTGTTATCATGAGCATGACCCAAAATTTTGTTTGCAACTTTCTTAGGCAACTTATCAAAATATTTGCCAACATACATCATTTGAAAATTTATTTGGATGTCATTTAACGTCTCCTCAATTAGAGTCCAGGGGTATTCATATTTGAAATTGGGGCAGTCATCCAACATAAAAAGTATGGAGGTGGTCGGAGGATAATTAGATAGATGGAATGGATCCCCTTGTCCATCAGTTAGAAGGCCATCTAAACTTGACAAAAAATCCTTTTGTATTTTGATCGCCTCTTCTTCTGACAAAGCCTGAACAGAAACTTGAAGCGAGTAAAAAAGAAAAAAATGATAGTCTATATATATTACAAAAAAGTAAACATAATGTAAGAAATGAGACATTTTTTACTGGATAATAAATATGGATGTTCTGTTCACCTGCCCTGTAGATACTGTAAAAGACCATGATCCATCGCCTTCTCTTTGGATTTTTTCCCATCTCTCTAGCAACATCACGCTTGCTTCGATATTCACATATTGTAGTGTTTTTGTCTTTATCACATTATCCATACTCTTCGCTTCTAACATGGGGCAATGATGTAGATGAAAAAATTGCAAAGAGGTGAGGAGATGGAAATATTCAGGGAGTTCTTTCAAGCACTTACAGAAACACAAGAATAGCTATTGCAATGAGACAAGGCGATGGAAATTTTCAGGGAGCTTCTTTAAATGCTTATAGCCACCCAAGATCAGAATTCGCAGTGATGAGAGGCAGTGGAAGTCATTACATAATTCTTCAAGCTTGTTGCAATTTCCTAAGTTCAACTCCTCCAAATATTGTAGAAGACCGAAACCTTCAGGAAGCCTCTCTAGACTGTTACATCCTTTTAGGTTCAATAGTCTTAAACCTGCTAGTTCCCCAAATCGATCTGGAAGCCTATGCAAACACTCACAGTTGGGCAATAAAAGGTGTGTGATAAAGGAGAGGTCGCAAAACGCATCTAGTAGCTCTGTTATACTAGAACAAAATGATATATCGATTGAGGATGGCAACAACTTCTATTTTCCAATGCCTTCTGGAATACTTCTTAGTTTGTTACACCCTTTCAAATACAATGATACAAGGGATGTTAACTTGTCTAATCCATGAGGGAGTTCTTCTAGGCTTGTGCATGAGGACAAATTCTTTAATTTCAAAGATGAAAGATTTTCAAAATTGTTAGGAAGCGCTTACAGAGCCAGGAAACCTTGCAAATTGAGCTCTTGCAGAGAATGTAATAATCCAAAATCATCTGTCAAGTGCTCCAAACTTGAACAATAATCCATCCTCAATACTCTTAAATGCCGAAGCTTTGAAAATTCATCTGGCAATTTTTTCAAATCTGAACAATGATCTAATCTCAATGCCCTTAAATATTCAAGACTTGAAATTGATTCTGGCAATTCCTCTAGATATTTACAATACGGAAGATAGATTTCTTCCAAACCTTTCACTAGATCACCCAACTATGTGGGTAGTTTTCTCAAGTTTGGCCTCCTCTCCTCGTCTTCGACCCCACAAAATCTTCATTTGAACCACCCACATTCTTGTTAGAGACTCTGGATAGTATTCAAGTAGAAAATGGAACTCATTTGCATTGCACTGAAGCGAGGAAGGGAAGAGGGAGGAGGGAGCGGAGCGAAGCTCCCTTGGCCGCCAAAGAGCCACCATCACTGGTGGCTCTTTGGCGGCCAAGGGAGCTCCGCTCCGCTCCCTCCTCCCTCTTCCCTTCCCCACTTCAGTTCACAATATCTTTCAGAGGCATATGCTATGTAACATGGACGGCAATGGTTAAAAAAGGAAGTGGAGGAACAATACTTGGGAGTATTGTTGTACTTTGTTTCTATGATGTTGCAGCTTCCCACCATCGTCGTCTCTATGCAGAAGTCCTTCCTGACTGATGCCATCTCTTACACGTGCACAATTGGATGATAAGTTGTTGTTGGAGGTGGGTGTCTATGCGGCATATTTAGTGGGGGGTTTTTCAACATCTTAATTAACTATGTAAGCCCTTCCCATACCTCTATACCTCTTGTCCAGACCATGTATCTTTCACCTACGGAGAATTATACCAATTTGGTGCCAACTGACATAAAGTTTGACTGGACATACCGTGTTATGTTCGAAAAATACTCCCACACTCTCCAACTTCTGCAAATGACCGTATCTTTTGTGCAGACGATTGAAACAATTCATTCAACTGATGGAATGCCTCATTGACACTCCCAAACACATTCACCTTCTAGTGAAATGTGGTGTCATTAGTTCCTAAAGTATTTCAATTAGAGATGAGCATATAGCCAGGATGTGGGACAACATCTACCAGTCCTCTCATGGCCGTAAGGAGTCTTTGGTAAATAAGCTGAAAGAAGAACTAAAGGAAGTGCTTAGAGAAAAGTATTACCAGACCAAAATACCAATCATCGTGCACGACACCAAAATTTTTATTATGAAATCATATAGCAAGTTTCAACAAGAGTATTTCTCAAAACCATCGTAACGTCAAACCTAGTAATTAAAAACACTAAATAGTTAGGTTACACTATAGTTTGGGTATCTTTATTTAGGGATAAAGGATTCCTATTGTTTGTTTGGGTTTAGATCCATGTCGATCTAGTGTTGGAGATGGTATTTTTGAATGCATACAACCTATTCGCTTGAAAGTTTAAATATGTTTTCAACCGTGTTGTATTATTATTGGGTGCTTGCGGGGCCTCTAACCTTCCCATGTATCCTATTAATTCAATTTAACATGTTTTTTTTATTGACTATCATTATCATTTATGATCAGAGTTGATCCATAATCTCTTTGATGTATCTTGCTTGGCTTTGGTTTTTTTATTCATCATCTATAATAATATGATATTCTGATAAATAAAAATTAAAAAAATTCTATTATTTGATCTTAAAATTAGATATTCTTAAAAATAAAAACATTTAAACTTGGATATTATTAAAAATAAAAATATGAGGATGGTTTTAATAAAAATATTTTAATTATATTTATTTGATTTTAAATTTGGAGGTTTACATTAAAAAAAATTACAAATAATATCCACTTGAATTAAAAAAATTAAATCATATTGATTTGATTTTAAACCTAGACAAATTAAGTACTTAGATGGATCAAATAGCTTGAGGTGTAATTTTTTAAGAATGGATCAAATGGATTGAGGTGTAATTTCTTAAGAACTCACCTGGATCAAATAACGAAAGGTACAATTTTTTTAAGAAGGATCAAATAACCTAAGGTGCAATTTTTTCCTTGATGTGTAAAAAATGCCTCAAATAAGTTGAATTGGTTATTTGCGTTCATTTATATTGACCAATTCAATTTAATGTAATATGGATGCAATTTTTTTAATGTAATTTTTTTCATTTTAATGAAAAAGTTATGCAGAAAATGTTAAAGATCCTCAACCCCTATTAGGAGGGATGCTTTTAGAGGACCACTTTGGGAATTTTGAAGACATAGAAGACCTAATGGAAGAGAACATTGATGTCCATGAAGAAATCCAAGTTCGGAAAATTCCAATTTCAATGAAGAATTTCTCCTGCATGATATTGTTGGTTAGTTTCATGTCTTGCAGAAAATGTTAACTTTGACAACTTTTTGATAAGAAATATTGGTAATGTTTTGACTTTCATACATTATTTTATAAATTAAATTTCTATAAATAATGTTTTTAATATGTTATTTACATATATATGGTATAGTTTTTCTTGAATTTATGTGAATGGTCACATTTGGAAAATAATATAAAATATTATCAATTTTTATAGAAAAAATCTTTGAAAATCCATTAAATATGGCTTTAAATGTATTTATTTTCTCAAAAATTTTACAATTTTGTCAATAAAAATGTCTTGCTTTGTCCATAAAAGTGTCTTATTTTAAATAAAAATTTTAAAAATGTATATGTTTTTCATTATAACTTGCTTCTAAATGTATGATATTTTGTTAAATTTCTAAAAGAAAACTTGAAAATAGAAATTAAAAATATTTTACAACAACGATTCTTCAAATGCCCCAAAAAATGCCTCAAAATGAAAATGTGTGATACTGGTATCAACCCTTTTTGAAACGAAGGTAATAATAGCTACTAAAATTAGGAGAGAGAAAAATGAGAACTGTGTCGAGTTCTCGTTTCATAGTATAAGTGGTTCTCTTCATGAGATTCATCTTGAGATGGTAACTTATCACTTTGACTTGATGTGGGATTTGAAACATCCCCTAATGAGCACCTACGTTTTGCTTCTTGAATACTTCCATGGGGTGCTTGTTCAACAACTATTGTGGAAATTGAAGGTCCCTCTAGTGAATGCTTCCTTTTTTCTTGTGCTGGATTAATAGGATGAACTGTCGTATCCTCTATAATTGGATTTGGATTAGTTTCCAAAGAAAACCTCTAATTCATCATGTCTATTATTTTCTTTTCTTTCTCTTATTCGATGACTTCTTGAGGTCTCTTCTTCCTTGCTGATTTTCTTCCTCGGTTACGTACATTCCCCATCACCACAATGATCAATGTCAATATAATATGTTTTTGTTGCTCCTCAATTACAAGCTTTGAAACCTTTAACTTGCTTTATAACTATTGATCCTTCAAGGTGCTTCAATCTTCCTTCTCAATTGTTCATATTTCCCATCAAAACAATAATGAATGGGAAAATTTACCTTTGGTTCTCTTGAATAATAAGCAAATGAAAGTTAAATCATAAATTGTTCCTCAAGCTGATTTTCTTGTACAATTGTGCATATCCACCATCACCATGAAATGACATTGAAGCTTGATAAATTATCCTGTGTGCTCCTCAACCATGAAAGATATCCTCAATGTTGCACTTGCATAACAAAAAGAATGATGGAGAATGTGTAAATTGTGAGTATTTTCATAGGCGAGCTCGTGCTCCTGGAAAAAAAATGCGCGGTAATCAGATAAATTCATAAAAAACAGAGTGAAGATGCGCTCGGACAAAAACAATTCACTGTTTTTACAGTCCCAAAATGCGCACGCATTATATAGATTAAAAGCATGTACACGATTTGTATAAGTACAACGTGCACGCGATATGGTTAAGCACAATTAATAGAGTGTATGCATGGCTAGGGCAACGAATAAGATCATATCTTCCCAAATATTTTCTATGGCTAGCAACAAAACAAATGTTTTTAGTGTTCCCTTCTTTTCATGCATATAAATGTTTCTCTCTATAGCCCCAGTAATCCCTACATATCCCTATCTCTTTCTAAATATACCTCCCTCATTCTCTCTGCATCCCTCCCTATATGTTCCTTTTTCTCCCTTACTCCATCCCTCCATAGTGATGGTGATGAAGACGATGATGATTATCATGATGGTGATGATGATGATGATGATAATGATGACGATAATGGTGATGATGATGTTCATGATGTTGATGGTGATGATGATCATCATGTTGATGATGATGATGATGAGGAAGGTGATGTTGATGTTCATGATGTTGATGGTGATGATGTTGTTGATGTTGATGATGATGATGGTGATGATGATGTTGATGTTGAAGATGACAATGGTGATGAAGATGATGATGATGATGATGATGGAGATGATGATGAACATGATGATCATGCCTCTTTTGATGATGATGATCGATGATCAATGATCATGGTGGTGATGATGGTGATGATGAGGGTGAGGATGGTGATGATGGTGATGATGATGATGATGAAGATGTTTATGATGAGGAGGAGGAGGAGGATGAGGATGAGGATGATGAGGAGGAGGAGGAGGATGGTGATGATGGTGGTGATGATGATGATGACGACGAAGATGTTTATGATGAGGAGGATGAGGAGGATGAGGATGGTGACGATGGTGATGATGATGATGATGATGACGATGATGTTGATGATGAGGAGGAGGAGAAGGAGGATGATGATGATGATGACGATGATGGTGATGATGATGATGATGATGACAACGCTATTGATGATGATGTTCATGATGTTGATGGTGATGATGATGATCATGTTGATGATGTTGATGATGAAGTTGATGTTGATGATGATGATGATGATGATGATGATGATGGTGACGATGGTGAGGATGATCATGGCAATGTTGATGATGATGATAGATGATCAATGATCATGGTGATGATGAGGATGAGGATGGTGATGAAGATCGATGACCAATGATCATGGTGATGATGGTGATGATGATGATGATGAAGATGATGGTGAGGATGTTGATGGTGATGATGATGATGAAGGTGATGAGGATGATGAGGATGATGATGATGATGATGATGATGATGATGATGATGGTGATGATGATGATGATGAAGATGTTTATGATGATGACAATGAGGAGGATGAGTATGAGGATGATGATGGTGATGATGGTGATGATGATGATGTTTATGATGATGATGAGGAGGAGGATGAGGATGGTGATGATGGTGATGATGATGGCGATGATGATGATGATGATGATGAGGATGATGTTGATGATGATGATGATGATGAGGATGATGTTGATGATGATGATGATGATGATGACAATGATGATGATGATGTTCATGATGTTGATGGTGATGATGATGATGAAGATGATGATGATGAGGATGATGATGATGATGATGATGATGAGGATAATGATGATGATGTTGATGATGATGATGATGATGATGATGACGACGTTGGTGATGATGATGTTCATGATGTTGATGGTGATGATGATGATCATGTTGATGATGATGATGATGACAATGATGAGGATGATCAAGATGATGATGATGATGACGACGTTGGTGATGATGATGTTGATGGTGATGTTGATGATCATGTTGATGATGTTGATAATGATGTTGATGTTGATGATGATGATGTTGATAATGATGTTGATGTTGATGATGATGATGATGATCATGATGATGATGATGATCATGGCGATGTTGATGATGATGATCGATGATCAATGATCATGGTGATGAGGAGGATGAGGTTGGTGATGATGACCGATGATCAATGATCATGGTGATGATGAGGATGAGGATGGTGATGATGATCGATGACCAATGATCATGGTGATGATGATCGATGACCAATGATCATGGTGATGATGAGGATGAGGATGGTGATGATGATCGATGACCAATGATCATGGTGATGATGAGGATGAGGATTGTGATGATGATGATGATAAAGGTGATGGTGATGATGAGGACGATGATGATGATGATGTTGATGTTGATGTTGATGATGATGACGACGATGGTGATGATGATGTTCATGATGTTGATGGTGATGATGATGATCATGTTGATGATGATCATGAGGAGGGGGAGGAGGAGGAGGAGGAGGAGGAGGAGGAAGATGATGATGATGATGACGATGGTGATGATGATGTTGATCATGATGACGATGATGGTGATGATGATGTTGAGGAGGAGGAGGAGGAATTTGATGTTGATGATGAGAATGACTATGGTGATGATGATCGATGATCAATGATTATGGTGATGATAATGTTGATCATGATGACGATGATGTTCATGATGAGGAGGAGGAGGAGGAGGAATTTGATGTCGATGATGAGAATGACTATGGTGATGATGATCGATGATCAATGATTATGGTGATGATGATCGATGATCAATGATCATTGTGATGATGAGGATGAGGATGATGATGATGATCGATGACCAATGATCATGGTGACGATGAGGATGATGATGGTGATGATGATCGATGATCAATGATCATGGTGATGATGAGGATGAGGATGGTGATGATGATGATCATGTTGATGATGATGAGGAGGAGGAGGAGGAGGAGGAGGATGAAGATGATGATGATGACAATGGTGGTGATGATGTTGATCATGATGACGACGATGGTGATGATGATGTTCATGATGATGATGATGATGATGAGGAAGGTGATGCTGATGATGAGGATGAGGACGGTGATGATGATCAATGATCAATGATCATGGTGATGATGAGGATGAGGATGATGATGATGATCGATGATCAATGATCATGGTGATGATGAGGATGAGGATGGTGATGATGATCGATGATCAATGATCATGGTGATGATGAGGATGAGGATGGTGATGATGATCGATGACCAATGATCATGGTGATGATGAGGATGAGGATTGTGATGATGATGATGATAAAGGTGATGGTGATGGTGAGGACGATGATGATGATGATGTTGATGTTGATGTTGATGATGACGACGACGATGGTGATGATGATGTTCATGATGTTGATGGTGATGATGATGATCATGTTGATGAGGAGGAGGAGGAGGAGAAGGAGAAGGAGGAGGATGATGATGATGACGATGATGATGAGGATGACGATGGTGATGATGATGTTGATCATGATGATGACGATGGTGACAATGATGTTCATGATGATGATGATGAGGAGGAGGAAGGTGATGCTGATCATGAGGATGAGGATGGTGATGATGATCGATGATCAATGATCATGGTGATGATGAGGATGAGGATGGTGATGATGATCGATGACCAATGGTCATGGTGATGATGAGGATGAGGATGGTGATGATGATGATGATGAAGGTGATGATGATGATGAGGATGATGAGGATGATGATGATGATGTTGACATTGATGATGATGACAACGATGGTGATGATGATGTTCATGATGTTGATGGTGATGATGATGATGATGTTGTTGATGATGATGAGGAGGAGGAGGAGGAGGATGATGAAGATGAGGATGATGATGACGATGGTGATGATGATGTTGATCATGATGACGACGATGGTGACGACGATGATGATGATGAGGAAGGTGATGCTGATGATGAGGATGAGGATGGTGATGATGATCGATGACCAATGATCATGGTGATGATGAGCATGAGGATGGTGATGATGATGATGATGAAGGTGATGATGATGATGAGGATGATGATGAGGATGAGGATGATGTTGAAGTTGATGATGATGATGACGATGGTGATGATGATATTCATGATGTTGATGGTGATGATGATGATCATGTTGATGATGAGGAGGAGGAGGAGGAGGAGGAGGATGAAGATGATGATGATGATGACGATGGTGATGATGATGTTGATCATGATGATGACGATGGTGACGATGATGTTCATGATGATGATGATCATGATGAGGAAGGTGATGTTGATTATGAGGCTAATGATGATGATGACGATGATGACAATGATGATGAGGATGATGATGACGACGATGATGATGTTGATGTTGATGATGACAATCGTGATGATGATGTTGATGATGTTGATGTTCATGATGAAGACGATGATGATGATGAAGATGGAGATGATGATGAACATGATGATCATGGCGATGTTGATGATGATGATCGATGATCAATGATCATGGTGATGATGATGCTGATGATGAGGATTAGGATGGTGATGTAGGTGATGATGATGATGATAATGATGATGATGATGATGAAGATGTTTATGATGATGATAATGAGGAGGTTGAGGATGGTGACGATGGTGATGATGATGGCGATGATGATGATGATGATGATGATGATGATGATGATGATGATGATGATGAGGATGATGATGATGATGATGGCGTTGATGGTGATGATGATGTTCATGATGTTGATGGTGATGATGATGATGATTTCGTTGATGGTGATGATGATGTTCATGATGTTGATGGTGATGATGATGATGAAGATGATGATGATGATGAAGGTGATCATGATGATGATGATGATGATGATGATGATGATGATGATGTTGTTGATGATGACGATGATGATGATGATGATGCTAGTGATGATGATGTTCATGATGTTGATGGTGATGATGATGATCATGTTGATGATGATGATGATCATGTTGATGATGATGATGAAGGTGATGATGGTGATGATGATGATGATGATGATGATGACGACGCTGGTGTTGATGATGTTCATGATTTTGATGGTGGTGATGATGATGAAGATTATGATGGTGGTGGTGGTGATGATGATCATGGTGATGTTGATGACGATGATCGATGATCAATGATCATGGTGATGATGAAGATGGTGATGATGATTGATGATCAATGATCATGGTGACGATGAGGATGAGGATGGTGATGATGATTGATGATCAATGATCATGGTGACGATGAGGATGAGGATGGTGATGATGATTGATGATCAATGATCATGGTGATGATGAGGATGAGGATGGTGATGATGATCAATGACCAATGATCATGGTGATGA
>LPNX010076996.1:137165-151552 GCA_001517045.1 Pseudotsuga menziesii
CAATCACAACCCCTTCTTCTCTTCCCCTTTGGAGCTCTACAGACACTTGCTTGAAATTGCCCATTTAATTGCAAAAAAATTATACTCCTGACGATTCAGTTAATTAGACGCCACGTAAAGACCCTTCTTTCCTTTACCAATAAACCCAGAGAGAAAACTAGGATCAGCCATGATATCACTTGCTCATAGCAATCTTTCTTAAAACAGAAAGGAAAACAGTGACAGAGATATTTAAAAAGCTCCAAAATGACTTTATTTTCTCTTCACTTCACTCGATTCCTCAAGCAACACTAATAGTGGCCTAGTCTTTATGAGGAAATAAGAAGAAATATGACCCAAGATTTGCATTTGGTATCTAAGGAATCATTGCAGATAATTATTTATAAAGCTGGTTCATTCAATTCAGATTCCTATCTTGCACCTTCGTGCTCTTTGGGAGAACTTTCTAACGTTTCCTATCAATCAATAAAGCTAACAACAAAGTGAGCTTTAGAGCTGGTTGGATGCGGTTGAGTGGATAATATAGGAGAAATGCAACAGCTGGTTGAATGTAAATGATGAGATATATATATAGGACAAACGCAAAACAAAGGTAGGGTACAACATGGCTTAATCTCCATCTTTCGTTTAGTTTGTTGCAAGTCCTTTGCACAGATTATCATTGTCTGCATGAGGATAGTATTTCAATGGATATTAAAAACGAAAAGACCCACTCGCTATTTCGTAGGTTTCCAATTTTTTTTTATCGAACTTATCACTTTCTTTTTATTCTACCATTCTATAAACTAAAATACCTCCCCTTCCCACAGAGCGCCACCCAACACCCGACTTTTTGTTTACTCTCCTTTTTCTCATCCATTTAAGATCGAAACAAAACTTAAAGCAAGGTTTATCATTTTTTTTAAAGATATATAGGATTTCATCATACACATTATTTCTTTCAAGGCCATATGTCATTGTTGAAGAAGTATGCCTCTTCTCTTTACCCTCTCTATCTTCATTAGCCATAAAACATACATCAGGAAACAGACCTATTCAGAAGATGCTACAACCGCATATTGTTGAACAGCCAATGGCACTGCATATTGTTCTGGTGTCTGTCTTGGACTCCGATTTACAGAGACCGAATTTGCACCTGTTAGTGCCATTTCTGCATGAGAAAGAATTCATCAAAAGTAAAAACATAGTATAAATGTTAATATACTTTTTATCTACTACAAAACCCACTGAAATTGAAAATGATTATAATATTTGACATAAATATGCGAGTGGAATGTACTCGAAGAATGACCAGGGTTTTTTGTTGATGCTGCAGTCCCATACTTTGACAAAGCAGTCGTTGTAGCTACCAATCCTGGGCTACTATACTGAACAATATGTGGACCCTGCATATATCCTGGTGATGCATGATATCCAGACGCACCGTGTGATACGTGTGCATGAGGATACATTGTTGCTGCTGGGCCAGCATATAGTTGTGGAGACTGGGGTGTTGCATATGGATTATAAAATCCCTGCAACAAACCAAGTAGACATGGACATACAAGACATGAAAAAGTGAGTTGAGGTGAGGCATTTCCTCTCACACCCCTAATTACAACCTAAAAAAGTTGGCACATAAATACATGGCTTTCAGTAGTAACTTCACTTGATTGAAAAGGGAACAAAGACCTCAAAAATATGAAAATCTAAAATGAACTCATTAGTGCTGTACGCCACAACTGCATCCTCATCTGAAGGATCTGGAGGATCCGAAAGGGTGAACTGTGGAGGCAACTGTTGCAAGGAAAAAGGGAAGCTGTTTTTTTTCTCAAGATATAACTTCTAGATGATGCAACAAAATGCAGGGGCTGGCCCATTTCAAGTTCTACAGGGTTATCCTTTGCCGCGTGCTCATTTGCAACAAAAGTGCCATGCACTGAGCCCAGATCAATGACATAGATGCTGCACATATAAGCAATGCTTCATTACAAATTTAAGGTTGCAACAAACCCACATATTTTCTATAAAGAAAAAATATGTCTGTATTGACTGAATGGCTTCAAATTACATGAAATAACAAAGAACCAGGTGAACCAACCCATGAAAAGATGCACTACAAGTCAAATAAAATATGTATATTAAGGGAACTCTACGATTAATAAGCATTCAAAAGTAGAAAGAACAAAGTACACAGTTTAACAAGGGCTAGGCAGTCCAAAGAGAAACTATACATCAAAGGAATCACGTTTAGGGCACCCTGCTGCCATCCTAGGAGTCACAAGAGTGTCTAAAAAGCAGAGGCCTTAGGACAAAAACCATGCAGATCCCCTTGGGAGTCAGCATAGTAATGGAAATCTAGCAACTGAGAGTAAAAGTTCTTGGGACAGAATATTACAGTATAACAAAAGCGAGAAACTGACAGTAAAGGATCTTGGGACAGAATGTTTACCCAATCGAGTACTGAGGTGTACAAAGGATAGGCCAACGACTGACTTTGACCAAACTGGACCTTAGATAAAAAGCATACCGTTCCTTCTTAGCGAGTTGCAGTTTCAATTTTCGGATAGACTTGATTAAATTTTAGATGGCTACCAAGCAACTTCTCTGGTGGAAGATGCAAACCTGCCATTTCTATGTTGTACAACAACAACATGTTGTTGAGAGACGGATGGATGGTCCAGCACAAAATCACAAGTAACGACCTGTCTCCCAAATATGTGTCTCTGTTTATCCAAATTGATCTGATCTAATACCTCACCATCCTTCATGACCTCTAAATGAAAGACGCCTGGTTTAGGCTCCACAGCCCAGTCTGGGGGTTGCCAATTTGATTGCCCACCCCCTATTCCAGTGGTTTGAGGCGTAGGTGTCGATGCTGGAGCAGGTTTTGGAGCTACAGACCTTGGAAATCCATGATGTTGTTGGTGCTGTAACTGTGTTTGAGCAACCTATGATTGAAAAGGCTGAGATTGCTGCTGATGTTGCCATGGCTGGTTCACAGTTGGCTTTGAAACTGGGTTGACACTGACTGAAACTGGTTTAATTGTTCCACCTCCTGAGCTGTTGTCATTTGTATAAATGCACATTACGCCTGAAGTCAGAAATAGGTCCTCTCTTTAACTCAGGAGAAACAATGGACAGAAGCCCACCCAATGGAGGTTTCATCATTGTTCTGTAAACAACTTCATCATAAGGAAACCTATAATGGTTCAAATATGGCCGAAAGTAATCCAGATTTTTATCTTTTCTATCATTTTCAATCCGTTGACTGTCTTTCTTGAATCCATGGAAGAAATAGGTCATTGGAGAAGACAATATCGGTGCTTTATTGCTATGTGTAGGTGTCGAGTCACTACTACTCGGAGTGGTGATATTTTGGGTGTGCGTCAAGTTATTTTTCTTGGGGTGCCTTCAAACCTGAAGCTTTGAAATTCCCCAAATTTGTTATCACATGTATGATATTTGGATATAGTTGGAGATTCAAAAGAAAATGACCGTGCATTGAAGGGTGAAATCAGTGCTGGCCCTACGGAATGTGCTAAAAATCTGTCTCCTTCCCTTCCATCAAGAGAACACTTGACATTTTCTGAGGCCACTTTAGACAAGAAACGGAAAGAGCTTCCCAAAGTTGAACTGAAATCATAACGTAGGGATGATGCCCTTGTTAATCCATTTACTGAGTGGGGAGAATTATTTCTGAAATGTGGAGAGTCATGGTCTTGAGAAGAGACAATGTACAAGTTCGATGCAAAATCAATAAAAGGCCGGATGCCCTGCAATTATCAGACAACATATAATCAATTTGCTTCCTTGCATATGTTTTACCAAATCTAAACTAGTTTTATGCATTTCACACATGAAGCAGATCTAATAACTGGTGGAAAGATACCAGAGGACATACCAACTAATTCTAAGACTATACATTTGGGTATTACAGCGGATACGTTATTGCTGCTAAAATGAATGCAGCGGTGGAAATATATTGATGTTTGTTACCTTCCAAAGATAGTTGAACATTGAAGGAGGATCAACCACAAAAACCTTAGCTAGCCTTCTTGGGTAGTAGTCTGCCGAGGTTTTTAATGTTGCCATGATAAAATTAAGGCATGTAGAGGTTGATATGTAGATTTCCGGAAAATCTTGAATAGCTAAAATTCTAGGCGAGAACATTATTTTCTTGGTCAAAAGCCATAGATGTTTCAATGTGTTAAGATAAAACCTTAACAGCATCAAACATGAGTACACATTGCTCTACACCGGGTAGCATAGATGCAATAGCAACCTCCAAGGTGAAAACCAGTAACCGAACATACCTGAGAAAATTTGGAGAAGCATATGAGCATTTATATTTTAAGATGGCTCTAGAGATCCACTTCATCAGATCTCAGTGCAGTCTATATATTTGAGTATCTACCTTTCCAGTTTTCACTCCATCTTAAGAAGATCCAATTGCAGAAAATTTCAATTCATACTCGCCCAACTTTAACAGAATAATTGAATTTTTCAGTTCATAATTGCACAATTTCGAGGAAATATCGCCATCTTGTGTAAATGTTGCGCGAGAGGTCAGTTCCCTTAAAAACAGAGTAGAGACAGAGTATCAAATCCAAATAGCTCTTTTCAAAGCTAAAAATTGTTTAATGAAAATAAAGACAAAACTGTATTTTCCCCAAACTTTGCAGAGGAATCTGTTAGGGTTTCTGCTATAAACAATTGACTAAGTTCAATCAAACCCTGCATTTTTTCAAACATTTCGGAGTACAGTGTTTATTCTAATTTACTACTTATAATCAATTTACTATGTTGTTTGTGTGAAGCAACCATTGGGCAGGATAAACAAACTTTTAATTGCCAACATACTCTTCTTGAGAGGTAGCTTTTAGCACATTTTGTAGGCAAGGGAAATTGTAAAGGAATTTATAATAACAAACTACCAGGTATCTTCTTGATCAAGGGAAATACATAGTTCAATGGCATAAAAAACTCACAAGAGGGAAACTCTGAGGTTTATAAATGATAAATCCAATGCGACCAACAACAAGTACAACGACATTCTAAATTTCCAGAGGAGACTCGCTGTTTCAGCCTGCAAGAGATTTTATCACTAACTCAAGTTCTTGACAACGGGGAACCTACACTTTGATTCTAAATTTCTGTTTCAAATTACATATTAAGCTAAGTTGAACTATCTTGCCTCTGGTTGAATTACTTATTTTCACTGCTTCCCATCAATTCTTTTGAAAAAAATCCTAAGGCTTTACTTAATCCTTTAAAGCACCTCGCATGGTAAGGAGACAGAGACGTGGTCAAATGTCAAGTTGTTGGGATCAGTAAGTTCAATTCCGTAAGAGTCTAGTATCATGATCTTACTCTTCTCTGCTACTCTCATGCCAGATCCTGTTTTTTTTTTTCCTGTTGACCCACCATAATCTACCGTTTAAGAATTATAATATACAAACACCACGTAAGCAAACGTTATCTTCAGGAGTAATAAAATTTCTAGCTCTCTTTTTTAGATTTAGTTCTCATCAGAGTATTTTGTCAGGTTTCCTTGAAGACATCTGCCATCGAGTGGCCCTCAAAAATAGGAATATTTAGCCTTCAGATTAACCAAAAATAAATTCAAAAAGTTGTACTGAACTTAGGAGAACTGGCTATAGCCAAACGAATCTTACAGTTTTTGAGATTGAAACTTTTGGTACTCCTGTTTCATCCTCACAATCTGCACGTGCAAATAAAATTATAAAAGTTATGTCAATTAAGGTCTTGGCAATAACCAATCAGATAAGTTATCTAGCCCATTAACTATATTTTACCAATAAAAATTTGTATTTACAGGTTTCTGACCAAAGCTAAAGCTAGAGCCAATGAAAAGATACAGCAATGATTCTGACATCTACTTACCACGACTGGCCGAGCTTCGTCATCTCGGCCTGCAACAAAAGCAATACCTTTGGCAAGCTCGGCAGAAAACTCGTCCGCTATCAAATGCCCTGCATGTTACAAAGAGAAAGCCGAGCGTCAATCCATCTGCAATGAACCAATAAACTGGATTTTATCGATATTTAACCTCTTTAATGAGGTAAGTAATATTCAAAGAGCCCTAAAGAGGTCTGATGCACTTCAGTTTCTACGCAGCTTCAACAAATTTATAGTTTAGGCAAACCACTCATTCCGAACAGGCTTTCCCAGCATCTGGGTATTTGGGATCTCGTGGTTTGATGGCTCCTGGGCAGGTTTTGGCATCTGGGTATATGTTTTATTTATTTTTTGTGACGAAATACTGATGTGGGTGATGGGTTTTGGGTTATGACAGGACGGGTTGGGTGATCTGAGACAGGTTTAAGAGGCGAAATCGATGGTTTTGGGTGGAAATATGTCGGGAAAAGGTGCCAAGGGCCTTCTCATGGGCAAGTCCTCTGCCCCCGTCAACAACAACAATAGCAAGGATAAGGACAAGAAGAAGCCTATTTCTTGCTCATCTCACGCAGGCCTCCAGGTTACCAACAAATTCGAACAACTTACAAGAACAGAGTTTGGAAGGCCGTTACTGGGCAGGCGATACAAAGACAAACACTTCAAATCCATGAATGTAATGTGTCTGATAAGCTTCAAAATAAACGAAACCTTCCGCTTCCGTGCAACGAAGAAGAATTCTATTCTTTTGCCGCGGGCAAAACAAAGGCGGTGGAAAACTTCAGGAAACAGTGGGTAAACCAAAAACCCAACAGGAAAACGCGAACCACGCTTCGTAATCTCATTGGTTCCATAGACGAAATTGAAACAGTGGTTTTCCGAACTTCTTCGGAGAGAAACGCCTAACGGCGTAAATATACTGGAATTTATAGTATATGCTAAAATGATTAACTGGAAGTTATAGCATTTGCTAAAAGTATATGATTCAAGGAAAGAAACCAAGCATATATGATTAGATATCTATGCATTGATTAGTATGCGTAAGAATTAGATATGTAAATATAGCATGAATACAACCGCCAGCTAGTTTTAAAAAAAGAACTGTGATAATAGATGGAATACCCTAGGTCATCCACATGCTGAAAATGAGTGAGTTGATGAAGAACATCTTTTTCATTTCGAAAGTCTGCTGCAAAACTCTCTGGGCCATGTGTTAATATGTACTCCGAAAGTACTAATGTTTTGAAGGTTTGTCTCCAACTCTTCTTGTCCAAGACAACCAACCTGACAGCACAAATATTGTTTTCTTCAGTTAATTCCAATACCACAAGGAGGGTTTGTTTTAGTCTAACTGAAATCTCAGCATTTCTTAGAGCTGCAAGAAAATATTCAAGCCAGTTTCAGTCCAAGTGTGACCAAACAAAGATCTTTTCACAGAAATCAAACAGTCAACACTGAAGTTCTGACATTAATGTTGACCAATATAAATGACTATTTTTCATGCCCAGGAAAACCAGAAGTTCTGACATTAATGTTGACCAATCTAAATGACTATTTTTCATGCCCAGGAAAACCAGAAGTTCTGACATTAATGTTGACCAATCTAAATGACTATTTTTCATGCCCAGAAAAACTTGAAGTTCAGAAATAGAAGAAAATTATGGATTGGCAGTTATTTTATGGAGAAGAAGCAAAAGCTATAAAAAATGTGTAACAGGATGACGATAAACGAGAGGTTAATTCAAAATTCAAAACCTGAAGATTAAGGTTTCAGCAAAGAAGAAATACCTCAATTTAAGGACTCCCACATCTAGCCCCTCTTCGGTTGTTGAACATCCTTTTTCTCGAGAGGACTTCCTCATCTCGTCCAAGATGAAGTGAATAAGCTTTGTGAGCTGATAGTCGGCTCCAGGATCTCAAACCTGACCCTGGGGGGGGGGAAACGCCTGGTCCAGTCAACCGTTCTTCTGAAGCTTGGGGATTACAGCAATCCCCCCACAGAAATCTGAGGGCATTTCCCATGGAAAATCAATGTATCTTCCTTTACATGAATCTTTCGATTGGGAGATAATTTCCATCTATCGGGATTCAGAAATTTCATGAGACTTACAAACTCCATAATGCAATGGCATATCAGTGCTGTTACTAGAAACTAAATGCCATTGAGCCATTCACGGGCCTTTTACTTTCACTCATCAGATAGTACTTACAAAACCAACAACTACGAGGAGGTTGCAGCTACTTGTATGCATAATCATTTACATTGATAAAACTTATTTGTATGCATAATCTTTTGACAACAAATTATTTTCCCAAATTTTGTAAAACAACATGATCTCTCAATTCAATTTCAAATAAATCCCACCTCTTATCTAGTTCAAATTTCAATCCCGCCTCTTTATTGAATTCAAATTTCATGGTTCAAATTTCAAGCCAGCCTCTTTATTGAATTCAAATTTCATGTCGTATGGATTGATGGAATCCATGGGCGCATCCCATGGCATATGGATGGTTAACTATGGCATGCTTATCCCAAAGGGCCATTGGGAGCTGGGAAGCATTAGCTTACAGAGAAGGACAACCTTTGAAGTGACGTTTATGGATTAGGCTAAAGTTTCATGACAGGTTAATGGAGACAGAAGGGGCCCACGCCGCATAGGATTTACCTCCGATCATCGGAGGGAAAAATCGTCCCCTAGTAGACAACTCCTAAAATACACAAAACACCCAACTTAAATTTTAAAATGCCTATGAAATTCTCCAACGCTTATGCTACTGTAGTTTCACAAAAGTGAAAGTAAGCGGACTGTTGTTCTCCGCCAGAGCAACTCTTTCGCATGGGTAGTACATTTGCATATACAGTGGATATGCCAATTTCAGAGCTCTTTATTCTTGCAATTCAATAATATTAATGATTCACAACATCTTTTCACGCAGTCCACTTAGGTTTGCTTCAGCTTTGCCTTATAAAGAATTCCAAGAAGTTTTAATTTCACATAAAGTAAAAAAACCATTTAACTTTTATCATAAAGGAAGTTAATGTCTTTGAAAATGAATCATCAGTATCACTCAAAGACCAAGATTTCCAAATCATTCTCCCAAATCATGGTATTTTATAGTATGAATACCATGAATGAATAAAGGGCATGAGATAACCTTGTTGGTCTATTCTGGAACCACACGTCAACTTGAGGCGGGCTGAGATTCAACCGTTTGGCCAAGGCTTCTGCATATCAATAACTTGCAAAGAGCTAAAATCAAGAAAATTAGGATGATAATCCAGAGGATCAGATCGACTTACAAGATTTAAGGGGTTGTTTTTTGAAGTTTTCACACATCCATTTGCGCTAAACGCCTTCAAAGATCCCAATGTTTCCATACTTGGCAGTTGAAACATGCTTAGCAGTTGTTCTAACTAAGAGCACCCAAAAGTAGTTGAAGCTTTGTTCACTGTGCCAACCTGCACCAACCCCCTGATGCTCTTCAGCTTCACACATATGCCTGCACACAACTCCTCCAAAGGTCCCAACGTTTCAATACTTTGCAGCTCTTATAACTGAAAGTAGCTGGAAAGAGATAGTTGTTAAAACTTGTACACTATAGAAACCCGGCATGCTTTTCAGCTTCACACATCTGTTTGTCATCAACACCTCCAAAGATCCCAATGTTTCCAAACTTGGCAGCTCTTCTAACTAAGAGTCGTTGAAGCTTATTCTTCGACTAATGAAAAGCTCAGTACAAGACTCCATGGAGCCGAGCTAGCTGCAGCGATCGAATACAGTTCCCATTGTATTTCCTCGTTGGAAGACAACTCTGGGGGATTTGATGCAAATTGGCGAGGCTGGGTAAACTTCAGGAACACGCAAAGCAAAATTTCAGGAGCACGGAAAATGGAGGTTGGAAGGAAATTTCCGGAACACGGAAAATGTGAATGTGAAGCGTTTGAAGTATATAAGACTCCAGCTTTTCACAAACCCTTTCTGCGATGATCAAAAACCACCACAGGCGACCAGCGACCAGGGGCAAAAATACAGAAAACGTCATGAGTTGTCTTCGACTTGGGCTGCCCCCATTCCTTGATGGCTTTGCTGCGGATGGCTTTGGCAGCAGCATCTTTTCCAAGCTTGGGCACCTCCACCACAGCCATGTCCTGCCGTGCCCATACCGAGAACGACCACGAAAACAATTCTGGGAATTGGCTAGGCAGGGGAAACTTCACGAGCAAGCATTGTCTGAGGCGGTGGAAAACTGCAGGAAACAGCGGGTAAACCAAAAACCCAACAGGCAAACCAGAAACACGCGTCAAAATCCGATTGGTTCCATAGACAAAAGTGAACAGTGGTTTTCCGAACTTCTTCGGAGAGAAACGCCTAACGACGTAAATATAAAGAAAGATATTACAAAATTTTGATTAATTAATTGTTTTTAACACGTAACGCAAATGAGAACTAAACTTTTATCCTTTCATTCATTGGTTTTTTTTAAATGATTTGTTGATTTTCCATCAAATAATTTACTTAAAATATTGTTAAAATTTTATAATTTAAAAAATATATATATTTAAATGTTTTTTAAAATATTATTGATATTTTTGTAATAGATATATTAAAAATCAATAAAATTAACGTTGCATGAAAACATTAAATTGTATTTCAATAAAATAAAATAAATATTCATGAAAATGATTGTTGTGAAAATAAAGTAAAAGCCTAAAATGCTAAGATAAGTAAGAATATGGTGGTTTGTTGGTAAAGCTAGATGGATTTCATTTCATCAAAGCTGCCTTAAAAAATAAACTATTATTGTTTATATTATTAAATAAGAAGGAAAATAAAAGAAAATGTTGCCCACACTCTACTTTTTTTAATAAAAACTAATATTTATTGTTAATTAATTATTGAGTTGCTTTTTACAACCACATGTGTCATGTTTGTAATGTATGTTGTCTTAACAAATAAACTATTATAAAAATATATTTTATAATTAAAATTTTAAAAATATATATGTCAAATTGGACAAACATAAATATAATTATAAAATAGATTCATATTAAATTACATATCTCAATATTTAAGATACCTTAACATCTTTTTCTTTATTTCTTATGGTTCATATGTGTCACGTGTTACATCCACATAAATAAAAAACAATTGTTATTCACAAACCAATATTTATCATAACATGTCGTAAGCTACATTTGAACTTGGGTAGGGAATATCAAAACCAATGCATACAGCAAGCAAGATATTTTAACATCTATTTTCATACTTAGTCCAATATAATATTTTTAAAAACTAAAAGTAAAGTGGTAATAAGAATAATGTTAAAAAATATTAATATTTAAATCTCATTAGCATTTTTCTTTAATGTTTCTAATTATTTTTTGTAGTCAATGAATTTGCAATAATTACAACCACGTGTTTAAAAAATAATTAGATGCATTTATAGCCATATGGAATTTTTTTGTAAGTAAGATTTTGTTTTGTCTTGTGAAAAGTACAATATGTATATATGCAGCCTTAAGAAAGGGATACCCCTCTCTCCCTTCTTGTTTTTTATTGGTAGCAGAAGTATTGAGTTGTCTAATCCATAATGCCAAAGAAATAAGAAAGATTGAGGGAATCAAGGTATCTAACTCAGAAGAGGTCACACATACATTCTTTGTAGATGATGTCCTTAGTTTTGGAAAGGAAACCATCGTGGAGAAATATCTTCCTATCCAGAGGAGGAAGATTAGTAATTTTCAAAGAAGTCTTACAAAGTATTCAGTTTATTGGGCATATATAGCATACATTCCTAAAGGAATACTAACGGAGATAAGAAATAAATGCTTCTCTTTCTTGTGGACACCAATCAAGCAATTAGAAGCAATACCTTTGGTCAAATGGTCTGCCCTTGCACTCCCAAAAGATATTGGTGGTTGGGAAGTAAAAAACCCTGCCTTGTTTTCTAAAGCTCTTGCAACAAAGGCACTATGGAGACTAGCACATAATCCAAACATGCTGTGGGGAATGGTTATGACTTTGAAATACTGTCCTAAATCTACATTATTCGAATGGTTCATAAATCCCATTTAAACCCATAGAAATGAATCAATAGGGTGGAAAGCATTTGTTTTGGTGTTTCCATTAGTTGGAAATTGGACTCTGTGGAGAATAGGAAATGGGAGAAGAGTAAGAATTGGAGAGGATCCATGTTGTTTTTTTCTGAAACAAAAGACATGTTAGATATATTATAAACTAAAATTAGAACTGCATATGACGATGAAAAACCATCCTACCTGGAATGGTGTGTGAACGAGTTGTGTGAGAATCATTTCCATTAAGAGGGGTGTGTCTTTGTTCTATTTGATAACATAATTCCATAATCAAATTGACCTTGTGCTCGAGCTGATATATTAGCCTAAATTTCATGTATACTATCTCGCTATGGACCTTGAAGATAAATTGTTCATGTTATTCCTCCAAGAGAATCCCCCTAACCTTTCGCTCTGACGTTTCTCCATAAGATGATTGTACGAGGATTTTAGCGGAAGGTTGTCTCCCTTCTCCACCGTGAAAACCTTAGGCCTACTAAACAAGCCTTCATCATCGGATTGATATGCCTCCACAAAGTTAGGCTATCCATAAATCTCGAGTTCGATGCATCCTATAGGTTGGGTGCAATACTCAATCCAAACAAGATGACACCCCCACTACAGAGCATCACCCTTGTTGTATCGTTGTGTGAATCCATCCCCAATATAATGGGTGACACTCCCACGCTGAGACTTAGGAATACCAAGCTTAGCGTCAATCTCGTCACCACCATGCGAAACCACATTACCAACCTAAGTGTAATAATTAGACAGAGCCACATCTTCTTGCTAAGACTCTCCTCCTTCCACTATGTGTGACCAGGTCTCTAGGAAAAATAGCCTCAAAAACATATTTCATTAAATTTAGAATTATATAATGGATCTAAAATTTAGAACTTTAACTAGATTCATTTTTTTCAAAATGAGTAAATCCTTAAACTTGGATTCCTTACATTATATTAATTATATTTTGTAAAAAAAGCTAAGTTGGATAAGATTATTTAGTGACATTAATATTGTGTATGTTACTATGATTAACCAATTAAATCATAATTTGATATGGTAACTACTATGTTTGTATTTTTTTACTATGCCAGTAGAAGGTTGTCACAATTTTAGAATAACCCATATAAAAACAATGTAATAACATAATAACAATGTGTTTGTTACTATAACAATTTTAATTATAGACAAAGTAAGTAATAATACTGCATGTGTTGAGTACCATGTTTTATTGATGATGATGGTGATGGTTGCTAAGAGACCAAATTCGTATGTTGAACCTAAGTTAAGAGAAATTATTTGGTTTGATTTAAAGTTGTATTCATATGCTTAGAAAGCTTGAGGAGAAGCATTCCAAGCTCACCATAGTTCTTGCTCGTAAGAAGTCTAGGAAGGTTTGTATTGTAGCAAAGATTATGAAACTAAAATCTAATATGGGTGTATGCATGACAATCTAAGAGGAAGATATTTTCATTTTCAAAGATCATATTCTCACAAAGATGCAAATTCTTTCCACCCACGACATTTTAGGAACTATCCAACACCTTGTTTCACTATGGAGCTCATGAGAGAGTGTTATTATCTTGGCTATATTAATTTTAATCTTTGAATTAGTCAATACATAGAGGTAATTTTGATATTCTAGATTTTAGGTTTAATAACCTCCGTATAATATCTTAATTTTCTTTTTAACCTCTAAATTCTTATCGCACCACATTATATTTTTAAACTTAGAAGTAATATTATTTTTGAGGTTACTACTATTTTAAAAATTTACATTTTCATCGATCTCCCAGTGGTTTAACCTGGTCACGATGTATTTATACCAACCTCGCTTGAGCCAAAGGTAGTGTTGACTAAATTTTAAATTCATTTTAAGGAGTTTCTGATCTCCCATGTTATTTATCTTGTACTTGTACATCAAGAACCTAGTCATGGACATGCTCTTAATGGGAGAAAGACCCAGTTCAATTAGGAGAATAGGGTAGGGTGTATTCCTTTTAATTTTGAGGTTAGAATTTATAAAAAACTTATAGATTTGCACAATCTTTATCCAAGTTTTTTTTAGAGATGCTACAAACCCAAACTTCACAACCATAGAAGATAACGGGGTGATTCCATGAAGGTGGTTAACACTTTTTGGCCAAATTTGGTGATGAAAACCTGATTTTTTAGTCGTGCTAGATAGAAGCCCTCGAAACGCATATATGCGATGTAAATTTTGACTTGCAGTGAAAACAAATTGTAGAATATTATGTTGGCTTCCCAATGCTATTTTTAAAAAATATTCCGATGTCATTTAATGTTTGAAATTTTGCATGTGTGACCTTAAAAATTTGAAGAAGTTAATAAGTGGCTCGTGTCCAACCCCAATAATTCAATCTTACATTAATAATATATGTATATATAT
>LPNX010077023.1:0-11004 GCA_001517045.1 Pseudotsuga menziesii
AATGCATACTAATGCATACTAAAGAAACACACTTTTACCTAACGGATATATTACACAAGTTGATCTTAACTAAATCCTAAGTGTCTAAATATCCTAACACAAAATACATCCAAACAGATTATTTATATACAAGACAGAAGAACTCAAAGAAACTCAGGAAAAATAAGGCTTGAGAACCAAACCATTTACCGGTAAGTTCTCCTACCACCCTTGTAAATCTTGCAACTTATAAGTAGAAGGGCCAAGCTTTGCTGCAATCTGAAAAGGACCTACCCACAACTACTGGAATTTAGTATGCTTTCCTTTCTCATCGTGGGAGTGATCCCACTTGAGAACCAGATCTCCCACTTCAAACTCTTTTGTCTCTGCCTTATGTTTGTCAAACCATTTATTTATTACCTCCTGTTGTTTCTTAAAGCGCTCTCTGGCTTTAGATATAGCCTCTTCTACTTTCAGGAGATTATTTATCCTTATTTGCAAAACTTCATCATCTGACCCTCTAGACTCTTGAGCTATTAGGGAAGAAGGTAGCATGATATTGGGAGGAAGAATGGCTTTTTTACCGTAGACAAGGGTATATGGTGACACTCCTATAGCAGACTTGGGTGTGACTCTATCGGCCCAAAGGGCGTTTGGTAGCGCTGAGTGCCACCTCCTCTGATTTTCTATCATAGTCTTCTTTAAAATTCTAATCATATTTTTGTTAGTAGATTCAGCCAGGCCATTTCCTTGAGGATAGTAATTAGTAGAATAATGTAATTTAATCCCTTTATCATGAGCAAAAGTAGTTAATTTAATTGATGAAAATTACGTAGCATTATAAAAAATGAATGAAACTGGAACTCCAAACCTGGTCATGATGTGATCTTGCAGGAAGCTGATGACCTCGCCTTGATTTATTTTGCGCAGCGGGACTGCTTCGACCTAGCGAGTGAAATAATCGGTCGCGGTTAGAATGTACTTGTGTTGTAGGGAGGAATTTGGTTTTATTTCTCCAATGATATCCAACCCCCATTGCTCGAATGGATCCGTGATCATCATAGGCTTTAGGGGTGCTGTTGCTTTAGGTTGTCTCCCACTACACCTTTGGCACATATCACACTTCCTGACATGTGCGTGTGCATCTTTGCAGAGCGTAGGCCAATAGTAACTGGCTCTGAGGATTTTGTGGGCTGTAGTATCCCCTGAATAATGTCCCCCAGTAGGACCGTCATGCAATTCTGACATTACTTTCTTTGCATCTTCTTTTTCTAAGCATCTGAGAAGAACTTCGTCATAATTTTTTCTAAATAATATTCCCTCAACAATTTGATAGGAAGCTAATTTAAGACGCAACGCTCTTCTTTGCTTAGAATTCCAATGTTCTGGCAATAACCC
The DNA here is from genome assembly GCA_001517045.1 of Pseudotsuga menziesii. Classification (NCBI taxonomy): domain Eukaryota; kingdom Viridiplantae; phylum Streptophyta; class Pinopsida; order Pinales; family Pinaceae; genus Pseudotsuga; species Pseudotsuga menziesii. The sequence goes on from LPNX010077023.1 coordinate 1,378, forward strand.
TACCTGCAGGTAATGCACGAGGTCTCTATACCAAGACTCGGGAGTTGTAAACAAAGGACATACCTCCATTACATGTAATTCGGCTTCATCCTCCCAGGCGTGTTCTTCATTTCTTCCATTTTTAGTCATCAATTTGCACAACCCTTGTCCTTTAACTATAGAGGCTGGCTTGAATTCAAGGTTGTACTCTTGAAGAGCTGTTACCCAGTTGCCCCTTCTTTCTCCTAACTCCTTCTGTACAAGAAGGGACCTTACAGCTGGGTAGGGGATGATCACCTTGGTTCGATTTTTTAAAATATAAGGCCTGAATTGCTTTACTACTTTAAATACTGCGTAAGCTTGTTTATCAATGGCTGGATAATTTAATTCGGCCCCTTGCAGACCAGTGCTCATGAAAGATATTGGGAATTCATCCTCCCCATCTTCCTTTTGGGTAAGCACAGTTGCGAGTGAATCATCGGATGCAAAGGTATACAGAATAAAATCTTTGTCGAAATCTGGGCTTTTCAGGGAGGGTGTGTGTGCAACAACAGTCTTGATTTTGATGAATGCATTCTTCTCAATCTCAGTCCATTTGAATTGTGCATTTTGCTTCACCATCTGCTGTAGCGACTTGACAATCTGAGCGAAATCGGGCACAAATCTTCGCACGAAGTTTATAGTTCTCATAAATGATTGCATCCCTTTTTTATTATGGGGCAAGGGGATTTGTTCAATGGCCTTAGTTCTTTCTGGGTCTATAGATATTCCTTGCTTTGAAACTATGTGACCCAACAATTTTCCCTCTGTGACAGCGAACACACACTTTTTGGGATTGAGCGAGATGCCATATTTCCAACAGCGTTCAAAAATCTGCCTTAAATGAAACGCGTGCTCTTCTCTCTTCTTTGAGAATATCATAATATCATCAAGGTACACTACAACACTACTGCCAATCAATCCGCAGAAAGCTATGTCCATAGCCCTCTGAAACGTTGCTCCAACATTTATAAGCCCAAAGGGCATCCTTCTGTAGGCAAAGGTTCCCCATTTGGTCCTGAACGTTGTCTTCAATCTGTCTTCTTCGGCTACTAATACTTGATTGTAGCCAAAGAAACCATCTAATAACGAAAACAGTTCAGAACCCGAGACCATTTGTAGCAATTGCTCCATGGGTGGCACATGATAGTTATCTTTATCAGAAGCACGGTTTAAATTCCTGAAATCCACGCAGAGTCTGATTTCTCCAGATTTTTTTCTTACTGGTACCAAATTTGATACCCACTCAGAGTGTCTGACCTTAAATATGATTCTAGCATCCAATAATTTCTTCACTTCACTTTGAATCAGCGGTTCCAATTTTGGATGCATTTTTCTTAAAGGTTGCTGATATGGCTTGACGGCGGCTTTGATGGGGACTACATGTTTGATGATGCTGGTATCATATGTTTTCAGATCTTCGTATGTCCATGGGAAAACATATTTATATTGTTTGAACAGACTGACAAACTTATCTCTCTCTGCTGGTGAACAACATTTGCCAAGATTCACAAATTTAGGATTCGTCTGAGTCCCTAAATTGATAAGCTTGAATTGTAAAGATGAGCTATGGGTCTTCATGTTGGCTGGTCTTCTGAACTTTTCATTTAAATCAAACATTTTTTCTAATGTTCTGACACCTTTAGGAATGAGATTATCATACTTCAGCTCGGCCTGATGTTCTTCATCGTCTATAATGGCTCCTTTAAATACCTCGTCATTTGTTAAACATTCTATAATCTGCTTGTCATCATCGAACACTTGTAGATTGGTGATCATATCAGGTACCGAGGGCCTGAAAAGCAATTCAATAGAGCATCGATTATTGGTAGGTACCCACCTAGCGGCTGATGTGGCCAACAGGTCAGCTGCTGCATTTTTAAGTCTTGGAATTGAAATAATATTGAATGCATTAAAACATTTAAGTAGGTCCCATACCTCATCTTGGTAAGCCTTCAAGTGAGGGGAAACACAATGTATTTGATTCCGGATTTGTTTCACAATAATTTCAGAATCTCCAAAAACTTTTAGATTACTTACCTTTAATTCAATCGCTTTCCTTAATCCCTGCACTAGCGCTTCGTACTCAGCTGTATTATTCGTACATTCAAACTCTAATCTACATGAGAGAAAATGTTTATTCTTCTGGGGGTCGATCAGGACACATCCGGCCCTTGACCCTTCTAACGTCTTACAGCCATCAAAAAACAAAGTCCAAAAATCACTAACTACCGAATGCGAATCTACTCCTACGGCTAAGTTTACTATGTTACAGTCAATTTCGTCAGCCTGTGAGAATCAGAGGAGATCAGGCTGGGTGTCTGATGTGTTGCTGGCTTCTTCTGCTTGGTAATTTCCTGGTTCTAATTCAATAAAATAGTTTCCCAATACAAAATCCACTGGTTCATTCTTCTCATCTAATTGAGTAACGTTATATTTCATGTGAGGCTCCCTCAAAATATTAATTTGGTTTGGACTTCCTTTATACGGCAACCATAGATGTGACCAATTAGAAGCAAAATATCCATTGAGTTTGGCCGACCAATCTCTGCTCAGGACAAGACCATACGCGTCTGGTATATCAGCCACCACAATATTAATGACTTGGCACACTTTATCATTTGATGCCAAATGGACTAGGATGTCTTCCAATTCACCAATTACCTTTACATCCGTTCTATCCAACTGAACAACCCTTCACGTGGATGGCTTAGGCTTCTCGTTTATCTTTTTACAGACTGATATTGGCATGACATTAACGGACGCCCCTGAGTCTACCAGACAATTATGTACGTTGTGATTGAAAATTTCAAAAGTGAGTAGGAAAGGTGGTTGTTTTCTCTTAGACTTACCTCCAATGCTGGTTTCTCTGATTTCTTCTTCTTCCTGAGGTTGATTGACAGTGGGCATCTTTTCGTCCAATGCTTCAAGTGCTTTCAATAGTCTCTCTTTTTGTTGCGGCACTTTGCACATTTCAAATAGTGAAACGTTTGCCCTTGCCTTCTTGATATCTTCCACGATGTCATAATCCATCTGCTGTTCAATGGGATGAGGTTTGTCAGCATTCATATTTTCTTCATTTGGCTTGGCCAACGTATTCTTCTGCTTAGGATCTTGGCTGGTAATAGTGAATTCTGGAATTTTATCAGCTAAGGATTTATTTTGAAATTTCTTAACATTTCGCTAAAGCCTCTTGATCTTTGGGAGTATGAGACTGTCTTATTTAATCGACCCTTGGCTTCTTGTTGCTACGTTGGTTTCCATGACGTCCTTGTACCCCTGATTTTTTTTCTCTTCAGCATCAAATAACGAAACAAAATCCCACAAAACCATGGTTTCCTCTTCTTGTTCTTTCGTTGAAGTAGTATTCTCTTTTCTTTCTTCATCTCCCTCATCTGTTAATCTAGAATCCAACAGTTCATTCATGACCAGCGTCACCGATTTTATCCATTGAGGACAATTCTTTTCAGAGTGTGGTTGTTGGTGAAAAGTGCAAAAATTGTCCATGCCTACCTCTGTTAGATTCATAGATGCAGAATTGTGAGGAGGAGGTTGAGACTGATTGTTATCCTCTCTTTTCTTATAATAGGGCTTATAGAACTTTTGTGTTTCCTTCTCTTTCTCCAAATCTATGATTTTGTTGGAAAGCTTCTGCATCATTTTTACCATATTTTCAAAATCTAGTGATTTCTCTTCCTTAGGCTTAGTAAACAATAAGGATTTCCTTCCTGCACCTTTCTCCCATGACTGTTCCGGACAATCTTCGATGCTTTCTCTTTCAGCCTCCACTACTTCTGCCTCTTCATAGGTTTCCGTCAAAGTAGGTTTGGCCCTACCTTTGGCAAACATGGCCAAATCAGGGCCTAAAGCTGAAGTATAATACTCAATCAGTACCTTGTCCGAAGGTTTATCAGCTTCAGATTTTTTTTTGAGATATGCTGCAAACCTTTGTGTGAAACTATGCACCTTTTCCTTTTTCTCTTTCTTCAAGGCACATAGTCCTTTCATGAGGGCTGCATGAGTCTTTTGAATCGCATACTTACTTCTGAAAATTCTCTCGAAGGTATCCCAATCCGAGATAGAGTTAGCAGGAAATCCAAAATACCATGATGTTGCAGCTCCTTTCAGGGTATGCGGAAATAGTCTGCAAACTACATCCTCATGCTCCCCAGCCCTCAACCCTTCCATCGCCAAGTAAAAACTTTGCAGGTGATCATTTACTAGTATCTTCTCATTTGGGTCGAATTTGGGTAGCATCTTTTCAAAGGATTGAGGTAAATCATGTAGCGGAGGCGTTAGATTTAAAGGTGATCTGGCTCTCCAGGAAGATGGTGGATTAGGTGGGTTGGGTGGTGGATTAGCATTTACTCCTGCCATGAGTCTGGGTGGAGAGTGAGGAGGCGAGAAAATAGGAGTGTGAGCAGGAGAACTATGAGGGGTATTTAGGCCTTCTTAACTCAAAGGTAGTACAACTTCCTGTAAGGATATTTCTACAAGTTCTTCCCAGTCTCCAACCAGCACTGAGTCTTCTACTACAGGACGATCTTTCTTTTTATATTCTCTTCTGGGAAATTCAGGGATAATTGGAAATCCTCCAATCTTCTTTACATATTCCCTGGTGTGTCTTCTCAGGTCATTAACAACTTCATTGCCAATAGAATATAGATGTTCTCTATTCCTTTCTTCCGAAATTGGATTATGAAGCCCACTGCTTTCAGAACTATTACCAGTGGAATAATCTTAGGAAAACAGGTTTCCTCGGCCAGCCATGCACTGGCGACCCTCCTTCTAGTGCCAGAACTGTTGAGGCCTGGAAAATCACAGGCAACAATAGCAAGGGATTCTCCCCAGTCAACGTTCCCAACTAGCCCATGACTGTTTGGTATAGGGAATCCATTCGGTTTGCGGTTCGGCTACCATAGGTCAAGTAACAAAACAAAGGTTTTACCGGTTGCGGCCCGGTCCACCGTATATTTTTGTATTTTTGTCTTAAGTATGATATGGAAGTGCCTAATTAACAATGCAGAGTGATAAAGATGCAAAGAGTAGTCACAATGTGATGCGCAGGTTCTTACCTCTCGTCTTAGAACTCACAAGCATCCAAATCATGCAAGAAAATAAATACTAACTAAACTATCTCTAGAGAGCTGGGTATTCATTCATGAGTAATGCACCTCTAATCATGTGTTATGGCAAATCACAGATAGCTGTTCTTATAACCAAACATATAAACATGAATAACAGTATATATGATAAGATAGCTCATCAACAGTTAAAATTTTCATTACTCATAGTGGAAAAGACATCATAAAGGTACTGAAGAACATTCAGACAAGAACATAGGTTCAAGAAATTAGAACACTCTTACAACTAATGAGGCACAACTAAAAAAATGAAATAGTTCACATTCAACATTTGCTCATTTAATCACATTGACATATTCCACATAGTACTTCCTCCAATAGGCAAAATTTGCAGTCTCTGATTGTAAAATGAAATAGTTCCTCTTACAAGCATTAATTTACAAGTTTTTCCAGGGAAAAATCCCTTGTCACTCTAAATTTCAAATATTTAAACAAAATCAGCAGATCGCTTGGGTTTCCCCCAAACGTGTGACTCTTCAGTTCCTCGAGCGTTTCATATCCCTCCTTTCGTCTTTTCTTCGTATGCTCATGATCAGCTGAGTCACTGCTGGACCTTTCAGATCTTGCTTTTGTTGCTTTTGATTTTGTCTTTTCCTTCGCTTGTCTCCCTTGCGACTCTGCCGGTTTCAATTTGATTTTTTACAAAACTGTCAAGCTACACCTTCACGCCGCGGTCGCCCCAACAGTCCCTTCAGTTCTTCCTGCAATCAATTACTGTGCATCATTCATTGGAATGGCATTTTAAACGTTAAATTAGAACACCTGGAATGGCTAATCCACAAGAAAATGGCCAGGTGCACCCCTTGATCTGAGAATTTTAACAAACGCTGTCGTCACTACCTCGTTCACTTACAGCCTTAATAGACATCATTCATGACGGAAAATGGAAAACCTGACAGCGGCTCAAAATACTTACATCGGAAGGGTAGCTCATTCACAGCTGCAACGGAAGATTCTGACAAGAATGGGTACTTCGAAATATTTTAGGCATATCGGAAGTCGGAAGAGTTTCTACATCGGAAGACGAAAGCTTTTCCCAGCCGGAACGGCGGAAAAGAAAAAGCTAAAGACACGCGAAATGCTGGCAGGAAAAGTCTTCATCGGAAATCAGAAGGTTTTACACTTCAGAAGCTTAATCACTTTGGGAGCCGCAACGGTGGAAGAGGAAAAGTTACGGGCAAGCGACTAAAATACTGACGCGTCGGCAGTCGGAGCGCTTTGGACTTCAGGCACTTAGTCGATTTGGGAGCCGCAACGGTGGAAGAGGAAAGGCTACGACTTTCGATTAAACAAAATGACACCCGATTAATGGAAATTATTAAGTGATCGGACAGCTTTAAAATTCAACAGCGGTCAAAATCCATTTCTCCTTCAAAACAGCGGCCCATCAAAGAACAATTAGCAACATTAAACTCACATCTGCAACCCGTGGCACCCTTCAAACACAAACAACCTCTAGAGACGGGCTGCAAGTAAATCGTTAAAATCATCTAAAATCAAAACATGACCGAAAATTCACAGATAAACGACTTGAAAAGAGCTCTAAATCATGAGGAGGGGACCAAAATTTAAGAAATTTGGGGAAAACGGTTGCAGCTGCAACATCTACTTAATATTTTAAGAAGATAGAGAAGATGTCATCAATTCAATCATACAAAGCATTCATTGTGGTCTATCCTTTTTTGTCCCTTCATATATTTCTTCAGTGTGTAAATTAAATAATTTATAATGAATATCCATCCAAAACATTTAACAAATTTAGAAACTACATTTGAAATCTATCACGTTCACCCAACTGTTGTTCTAGATGACCAATTGTCATGTTTGTTTTTTCATCTAGTAATTCCTTAAATAGTTAGCCAATTCTCAAACCTTGTACTATTATGATGTCCAAGCAATAGACTAAATATTCTTCAGACACTCTTTCCACAACTTTACAGGAACGAAGAGTAAATTGATTAATCTTAAGAAGGACATGGAGGAATGGGAAACATATATCACGGAGGTTGATGTTAAGGAGTGGTATTCACAAATGTAAGTGAACAAGTGATATAAGTATGGAATTTGACTCCCAAAGTGCCATGTTGAACAATTGGAGATAGGGAAGCAATACATTATCAACAATTTGAACTTGCTAGGACATACAGACCATCATGATGCAAAGTTGTGTTTATCCTGAGTGAATTTTATATTTATGCTCCCTTCTCTCATTTTGTAATTCGAAAATCAAATTTTGTAGATTGTAACCATCAAACATTCCGATATAGATACTTTGGTCATAGATTTGATTTTGACATGCATTTGAATATATGTATTGGTAACAACAACCCTTTTCAATATAATATACGAATGTACTCTACCTACCACACAAATGGTGTTGTTCTGAATATTAGAAGCCAAAATGCTTTCAATGAGTATTCAATGTCTATGTCAATATTGATATGTAGCTTCTGGATTTACCATTAGTAAATATTGTTCTTGTCATGTACACTTACTCTACTTTTCATTCCTTCAATCATTGTTCAATTCTATGTTTCCTTTTGTTGCAAAATTACTACTTCGGCGTAGATCATATTGAGGCTCATCTTGTGTCCTCGTTTGGAGTTTAGAATTGAACCTTGAGTTGTGCAAAACAAAATTTCCTTGTTTTGTAACAACTACTCTTTTATATAAATGTTGATTGAATACAAATGTAATTTTGTGCAAAGTCTCTAAACATTTTTGTTCTAACTATAATTTCCTTGAACTCATGGTAGCATACATAATTCAATGGTTTTAATTTACAAACCTCGAAGCTAGCAAGGTAAGAAACAATTTTCTATTGCTTCGGAGATACTATTTGCTTGAGGTACACATGGTTGTGGAATTTTCTTTATCCATTTTTTAGTGTGTGCATGTCCCTTTTGACGTTGCACGAGATTGTTCCCTTTCTTTATCCATGTCTTATAGTTTTTACTTCTTGAAGTATATAAAATATTTCTTCCTGATTGTTCTATTGTTCCTTGGAAATTTTGTGCCTTATGCCCAAATATATCACAAGCATAGCATATTATGGTATGAAAATATTTTGTATCATGTCCATTGTAATTGCATCTCAATCATTTCAATTTATTTCAAGAATAACACAGGTCTTGAAAACCTTTCACGTATTTGAAAATAAATCTCCCTTCTAAGAGTCAATATGAGTCAATATATGTAAAGCACTCAATGGATTCCACTGAGTAACGCATCCGGTTACATTAACCGTTTCACAATCACTAAGAACCTTAGGGTCCACGGAAGCTAGCACATATTCGTATTAATATATACACGCACACGCCGAAAGTGTTTACTGTCTCTCCTTTGTCGAAGTTTGTCGAAGTATGCCGCTGGTATTCTTAATAAGTAGCATATCCCGGAAGTTGGAAATGTAGAAAACGAAAAAAACTTTGGTCTGTTTAAAATGAGAGAAAGTTGTGTGTATGTCAAGAATGTAAGTTTACGTGTTGAAAGGAAGTATAGTGAATCCATGAAAATCATAGTAAGTATAGTGAATCCATGAAAATCATAGTACAAATACTAATACGCAATGATAAGAACTTATGCAATAAATATATACCAATGTAATTGATGACAAATAAAATGAAATGTCCATTAATTTGTTATAAAATAAAGTATACATATATAATATAATTAGAGTTATCAAGTTTGACTCCAATTATATTGGCAAGCAATATAATTGGTATTTTCATTTGATAGAGGGAGTGCATGGATTGAAGAATGCAATTTTGAGTGTGAAATGGATAAATAATGAAGTTGTGCCTCTTTCTCTTTGCGAAGTGTGACATACGAATGTCTTTCATCTTCACATAGTGGTCGAAGGAGAATGAAGGTGCAATTTGTATTCCTTTCAATGTTGTAGTGCATGACATTACTGTGAAGGTCAAGCCTTAATGTTCAATGTTACCAATGTCAATGGTTGACTTTGTTAATGTCAATCGTTGGAATTTATGGATAGTCAATTCTCAATCCATCTTGAGGGAGATTTGTTTCTTGTTACTTCGATTTATCGGTGGAATTGGTTTGTGCTTTGGTTGAGATCCGTGTGGACGACATCGCCGATATATTGCGATGTCTATATCGCGATATCCAAAGGAAAACGATATATCATTGAGCAAATTTTTTTTTTTTCAAAATATTGTGATTTTTGGAAGTCACACTTTTTTTCCTGATTTTTAGTAAACACCGTGAGTCGATGGAAAACACCGTTAGGCCCATGGACAGTTCGAGATATAAGCTGATTTTTGACTTTTTTTTTGGGTTTTTTGCTTGCTTGTTGAGGGGTGTAGAGAGAAAAGGAGTTTGCTATCATTTTTCTTAGAGCCAAAGAGTAGATTCATTGTGTTTCCATCAACCATAACCGAGTTATTGTGGATTGGGGATTGATTCCCATAAGTGGTTTCTTAAATTGCAGGTATGTATATCA
>LPNX010077033.1:9752-39219 GCA_001517045.1 Pseudotsuga menziesii
CTCCTTTTGAAAAAACCTTGGAAAAAAATAAGAACACCTTGTAAAGAAATCTTCTTTGTAAAACAATTAGAAAAAAAACTCTTTGAAAAAAAAAACTTATTTGAAAAAACAACTTATATAAATATTAAAAAAAAAACTCATTTGCAAAAATACTTTGCAAAAAAACTCTTTGGAAAAAACCCATTGCAAAGAACCTACTTTGCTTTGGAAAAATCTCTTGGAAAAAAACTCTATGAAAAAACTTCTTGCAAAGAAATAACTTCTTTTCAAAAATACTTTAGAACACAAAATATTTGGCAAAAGTTCCTTGGGAAAAAACTCTTTGAATGTGCCCCTTGAAAATAAATAAGAGACAAAATACCTTCTAAATAAAACCCTTTGGCAAAATAAATCTCCTCTGAAAACCCTTTCAAAAATATTTTTACTTATACGAAATTAAGAGGTGAGAAAATAATGAGGCTCTTTCATTTTACTTATACGAAATGAAGAGGTGTGAAAATAATGAGGCTCTTTCGTTTTACTTATACGAAATGAAGAGGTGCAAAAATAATGAGGCTATTTCGTTTTACTTATATGTTTTTTTTTCCGGCCGACAATTTTTTTTTCTGTGGTTAGTTTTTATGTCGAACAACCTTGTTTGTAACGGCCCCATTACGGAAAAACATTGTTCGGCCGAATAACCTCTGAAACATGTAACTTGCACAGTTTTCAAGTTTCTCCATTTTCGGAAGGTAAAATGGATGCCTTACACTACAAATTGACTGTCATACTTGATACCTTTAGTTTCATCATTAAATCTACTTTCCATAGGTATAGATTTTGTTGTGTATAGGTGAGATCCTATATATATATATTTTTTGTTTCTTAACATGTGTCGAGTTTAGTTTCATCTCTTTCAAAATGTGGTGAAATGAAAAATATATAACTTTAAAAATACACCACTAAAAAAGTTGAAACAAATATGGTGTGCTTAATTGGAGTGCCTACTTCAAAAGGGTACTTGTAGATTTTTAAGTTTTATAGTCAATTGAGAGAAAAGTGGCGCAACCAAAAACATATTTAAAATAGACAAGGTTTTCCCATTGATCGAATTCAAAAAAAATTTATAATTAGTATATAGATCCATTGGTTTCAAAGTTATAGTCATCGCAATAGTACATTGTGTGTAGATTGTCATAGCATATTTGTTTTTTGCAAAACACAACTTTAACAATGATTTTACGGGCACAACCAAACATGACTATTTTTTAGTCCTTTCATTTTATAAGGACACACTGTCAAACATTTTCCGAAATGACATATCAAATATCAATAAAAAAATTCAAAAAATTATGAATAGAAAGCTAACATAATTCTCTAAAAGTTTTGTTTTTACTTGAAAGTGAAATTCTAAACGAAAATATCACGTTCGTTCGCCTGAAGTTGAAAAACATGAAAAAATCAAATTTATTTTCTCATAGGACCCCCCAAAATAGACACCCATCTTCATGGATTCACCCTTAAGATAAAAGTTGAAGAAGACACATTGAGATCAATTACTATGTAAATTACAGGTTATTCAATATCTTCATCATATCACATTGTTATTATTCTAACCTTAAAATTGTTACTTTGCACTTATTCATCTTTCTAAATCATTGAAATTTCCTACTGTTCTATTTAGTTTTTGATTGAAATAGAAATTATAGATGATACTTAGGAAATTGTAAAAAACATACATACACACAATTATGATTATCTAAATTTTTGATGCATCTGCTATCAACTAGAAACAACATAGATCCATCTAAAATTTGAATTTACCATGCACCGAGAGGGATCAAGTCCCTCGATGTAGAAATAATAGATGAATGGTATGAGCAATGATGCTAAGAAGAAGCACATGAAATAGATCTTGCTACTAAGAATTCTCACAAGCATACACAGGAAAACTAGAGAGAAGAAAAGAGACGGAATCACATGAATGAAGAGATGAATATTGGTGTATATCCTTTCATTTAATAATGATGAATAATAGTATAAATAAATAGTACATCCCTCACAGGAAAATCGAGTTGTATGGAGACAACTCATAAAGATAAAAAATGATGACTTACCAAAATATAGAAAACCCCCATAGGTGGCTAAAGCACTTCTCAAATATATTAAGGATCTCACGAATTGGAAAAAGAATGAGTGAGTTGTCAAGGGAGATGGAGAAATATGATAATACTAGAATATGGAGAGAAAGTAATGAAGGATGGGTTAGAAACAAAGGTACCCGGTTTCCTAGTTGACTAGCTTTACCTTATCCACAGAAAAGATGGAAAAACCGAATAAAGTAGAATCTGTTGTAAAGTGATGTATACTAATTCTGCATGGTCAAAAAGTGGTCAATATCAACCCTGGATCAGAAATAAATCATTCATAGGATATAGTTGGCATGTATTGAATTTAAGGTGTAAGTGGATTCCAACTAATTAAGCTAGTGGGTGAATAATTAATCAAATAATGATTAATTATTTTATCCTAAGTTATGAGTGGGTTTAATATATTCCAACACCCCCCTATAATTTCGAATTTATGATTGTATGTCAAAAATATGGATGCATATGGATGCATATAGGGCCAAACAACAAAGATATGGTCACCCTTTAACAATTATTATGTCCAGAAAAGTGAGGAAAGAGGCAAAACCACATGGAGAAAATCCTCCCTCAGGAAAGGACAAGGCACACAATTTGAAATAATGTCTTCAACATATATTTATATTCACTTGAATGAGCTGAATGAAATTCTTCTGGATGGAAGACTTGTTGAAGAAATCATGAACTCCATGATCATGTGCTAGAGTGTAGAACCCGCAAGAAGGAAAATAAGAGACTCCTTGTATCTCATCAACCGATGAAGTAGGAGCATTATATGAATTATTATTCCTACTGTCAAACTCTGATATGCAAACACAATCTGAAATGGAAAAGAGATCTGTGCATACTCCTTTCCAAAGAGTACAAAAATTAAGACAATTTATTTCACACTCAATTCCCTGAATAGTTGCAAAATTGTGATGTGAATCACATGTCTATATTCCAATCTGATGTAGAACCTTTCCAGATCTGATATGAGGCTGATAAAAATATGATATATCAGAAACATTGGCATATGGAACAGCAAAGAAAAAGGCTTCAGTGACTCCATGAGGATATAGGGGTAGATTAGGAAAACTATGAGCAACTAGGGAAAACTGATAGGTGTAAAAATATGACTGATGGATGGACATAAGATATGGACCATAAGCATTTAGAATAGATCCAAACATGTTTAATATCAGTCCAAATATGACTAAGGTAATTTATAACAAACCAATGAAAGATAGGAAAGACTTCAAACCATTTAAGATAAGTAACACTGCATAAGTGACCAATGAGGAATCAACTAGTGAACTTGGGATTTGTATAGTCTTAGGATTATTAAGAGGTATGTTAGATGGTATTCATGGTGGTATGATATGTGTCATTACATGCATATCAGACTACAAACAATATTCTAAATCATATATATAATCTTGTGAGGAAGAGTTTCTCCAAGACAAGTTAATATCTAGTGAAAAATCATAATTTTTTGGGAGATGAATCTAGTAGACTGAGAGAAGGATTATTAAAGAAAGGGTTTGATATTTATGCTTCTGATATATCATAGACAAAATATATATCAGATACATGAGAAAATGATAGAACTATGGCACTCAAATAATAATTTATATCACCTTGGAAGTGTGCACTATGACATTGTTATGAGGAATCAACAGGCTTTTCTAGTTCATCTGGAACTTGGATCTTGTGCTTCTCAAGAAGATGAGACATGATGTCCATATTCTTCTTGAAACAATTATTCTATGAATGAAAATCCTTTCTGTAGTAAGAACACTTGGATGTCCTCCCTTTCTCTTACCCTTCTTTACTGAATCTTCATAAGTAGGCTTCAAACTATCATCTTAAATTTTTGACTTTGGCTTCTTCACAATTTGATTTTCTTTGGATTTGGATTTGACATTCTTGTTTCCTTGAACTAAGAGAGCATGATCCTTTCCCTTGGAAGAATTAAGGACACCCATATGGATCAATTTATCTTGATCCTTTGTTATTGAATCAAGAAAATAATTTAAATAAGGCATTTTCCACTTAGGAACAACAAGCCTAGTAGCATGAAAAGTAGACACAAAAGCTGAGTAATCAGGACCCAATTTTGAAAGAATGGAAAGAATTAATTGATCATATTCTTTCTCAATCGCAAATTTCTTGAGAATTTGAACAAATTACTTTAACTTAGTGAAGAAACCCTCAAGATATTTGAAATTGCTTGGACTTAGTGAGAATAATTCAATCTCCAATTGATGTGCTCTTAGCTCATCTTGAACTCCAAATAGAGACTCCAATTAAGTCCATACTTGGTTTGGAGTGGTCAAAACGTCTAGATGAAAGAGTATATTAGGAGAAATATAGAGGAAAAGTAATCCATAGGATTCATCCAACCTATTATGCCACTCATCTTTCTCAATCACAACATTGGGCTCATTCTCCAAAGCTAGAGTAACTCTATATAATCCCGTACTGTGCAATAGAATGGAAATTTTGGATTTCCATTCGTGGTAGTTGAAGGGAGTAAGAATTATTTATGAAGGATAATCCATATTGATGAATTTATGTGATCAAGAAGAAACTCTCTGCAACCTACAAAACAAACTAGGAGAAAATCTTGTAAGCCAGACAATCTCTTCTTTAGAGAGGGATAGGAGACTGGATGCACTCCTCAAATCTGTAGAACTTAATCAAACTTGCTGATATGATACCATGCAGAAATAATAGATCAATTATATGAGAAATGATGCTAAGAATAATCACATTAAATATATATTTATACTAATAATTCTCACAAGCATACACCTGAAAACTAGAGAGAAGTAAAGAGACTGAATCACATGAATGAAAAGATGAATATTGGTGTATATCCTTTAATTGAACAATGATGAATAATAATGTACATAAATAGTACATCCCTCATAGGAAAATCGAGTTGTATGGAGACGACTCATAAATCTCAAAAATGCTGACTTACCGAAATATAGCAAACCCCCATAGGTGGCTAAAGCACTTCCCAAATCTATCAAGGACCTCATGAATTGGAAAAAGAATGAGTGAGTTGTCAAGGGAGATGGGAAAAAATGATAATACTAGAAAATGGATAGAGAATCATGAAGGATGGGTTGGAAAAAATGGACCCAGTTTCCTAGTTGACTATCTTTACCTTATGCATAGAAAAGATGGAAAAGTGGAATAAAGCAGAATCTGCTGTAAAGTGTTGTATACTAATTCTGGATGATCAAAAGGTGGTCAAGATCAACCCAGAATCAGAATTAAATCATTCCTAGGATATACATGGAATGTATTGAATTTAAGGTGCAAGTGGATGCCAACTAATTAAGCTAGTGGGTGAATAATTAATCAAATAATGATTAATTATTTTATCCTAAGTTATGNAGGTGCAAACCTTTTTTAGAGTGAAAACCTTGAGGAGATTATTAAAGGTTTTCACCTTGAGGGATTCGATCCCTCTTGGATCATGGTAGATTCGTAGTTTAGATGGATCTATGAACTAGATTATCAAATTAAGGATATGGATTTGAGGTATGTCCTCTAAGGAATTGAAGATTTCAAAGAAGAATAAATGTTTGTATTGTACACACTAATTACTAGGTTATATACTAGTCCATAATGGTCTTTATAGATACATTGCACTATAAAAAGTGCATTTTTCTAGCATTGCATTATGACTTGAGATAAATAATCTTAGAAGAGATACATTCATCGCCCTTAGGATGTCACTCGGGCTTTCATAAAACCTAAGAAATAATTAAGTGCTCATTATTTTTGCGAAGCATGAAAATAGACACCCAAAATTTTGTTTCACCCTATGAAACTTGCCAAAGTAATAAGGGAGAAATGGTGAAGTTACAAGGTGCCTTGCAACCACTTTAAATTCCAACCCATATATGGACTAGTATTTCTATGGATTTTATAGTGGGGATTTCCAGAGCTAGTAATAAATCAATCATCATGGTTTTCATTGATAATCTTTCAAAATATGCCCACTTTTGTGCATTGTCACACCCTTTTACTTCATCATTAGTTGCTTAAGTATTCATGAATTATATTTTTAAATTAAATTGAATTCCTACTTCCATTGTCTTTATTTGAGACCCTACCTTATGATCTAAAATTTCAGGATCTTTTTAACCATAAATATGCATGTGAATTTTCATGTTAAATACTCATAAAACGAGCTTAAAAGATGAAATTTTAAAGCTTTAAAACAATCACATAAGAAAATAAAAGAGATATGGAAACCCGAAATTGAAGACAACGACTAATAATGGAGTTCACCCCTCCTGGTCTACGTCTCTGGTCCACTTCCAATGGGAACAATGATATTATTAACTCTTCAAAGGTTACAATATGAGTGTTCTAGAAACACATCTGTTTTTTATCAGTAAAAAATAGAAACAAACAACACCACTAAATTCCTTGCGAAATTATGAGAAAAATGAGTATAAGGTAGATTATGTTTTCCTGAGGCCTCCTTTGGAACACATACAGAGAACACCCTTTGCCTACAACTATATGGATCCCCACCTCAGGAATCATGCCCATTAATGGTCATACCTACCTTGGGATATGTCCCAAAACCTATCTCGGGATGTATTCCTGTGCTTGATTTCTGAACTCTCCCCATGACTGCAAAATTGTGGTTTTTTTATAGTGAGAAAGGGAGGGCATGGAGGAGCCACATGCCCCTTCATTGACTTAGATCCGCATCAAAATTTTAAACATTTTTCATTGTTAGTTGTGCAATGGTAGGGTTGTGGCCCAAGGGTGGAGGCATTGGCATCCGAGGCATAGGTCACGGGGTCAAAACTGTGAGCCTCTCCCATTCCCACAACTTTTGGTTAAATGGTGGATAAGGTGTATTGGTGGCATATCATATAATTATGGCAGTGGCATATCATATGGTTATGCACGTTGGTAAACCTTATAGTTCTATGAATATATGATGCGTGGCAATGCGATTTGGTTTTTGGCAATTGGTTTATCATAAAATGCCTTGTTGTTGGCCATATGGGTTGAGGGATTATCCCTTGACCCCCCCCCACCTTTCCAAATAACATAACGTTCAAACATTTATACAATTTTTACCCTATAGCTTGTAAGCAACACAAATCGTAGGGAATGGATAGCGCGACATAGTGAAAACTATGGGGACTTGGAGGTCTTGGGTAGAAACCCCATATATTCCAACCAATTTTACCAAACCATTCATTTGCCGTATTTTTTACCACTTTTCCCATTTTTTAACCTTTTGGTAAAAATTTCAAATGCTAATAACTTCTGCATCTAGAGGTCGTTTCATGTGAAACATGTGTTGAAGGAAATCTGATAACAAGCTATTTACCCTAGTAAGCTTTATTTCTCTATTTGAAGAATTATTTAATGATCTAAACTAAAAGATCCTCCTATATCAAACCGTCTCACTGGGAATCTTTTAGGACACCAAAAGAATAAAATCATTCAGAAAATAAGTGAGGGTACACCTCCCTCACTCTTTCGATTTAAATCCACCTTGACTTTCTTGGATGCATTCCTTTTAACCCTACATGAAGAAAATCCATGTATCCTCTTCATGAAGATATGACCTTATTTTCTAGTATAACATCTTCATGAAGTTCATTGAGATACCCAAGAGAAAAATCATCCATAAAAGGTGCTTGAACCTATACATCTTGGTCTACAATCATAGGTGACTCACACAGTTTCAAGTTTTCCACATTAACAACTGAATACATTTGCATATAAGGATGCAACTCTAACCAGAAATCATTATTACCGACGTGATCCAAAATTGTAAAGGGTCAATACTTGATAGGTTTCAACTTTCTCCCTTTACCTTAGAGTCGATATTTCCTGATATGAAGCCATACTCGATCACCAAGATGGAATTGATGATCTATTCGATGATTGTCATGCCGTTCTTTGTACTTGGCCTAATTTGATTCCAACTGTTCTTGCACTTCTTAATGAATTAATTGGATCTGTTGAATAAAATTCTAAGCCTTATCAACATCAACCTGTCCACATTCCACTGTATCTTTCCCAAAAACAAAGTCTAAAGGACACTTTGGAAAGTACCCAAAACATGTCTTGAATGGATAATTTTGAGTTGAAGAGTGTATAGCTCTGTTTTAGGCATGTTGAACATAATGCCACTATTCATCCCAAATCTTAGGATGCCTAGAACAATACCCTCGAAGAATATGTATCACGGTCTGGTTGACCACTTCAATTTGTCTGTCGGTTTGTGGATGAAATGTTGTGATTTTATTTAGCTTTGTGTCAGTAAGTTCCCATAAAGATGACCAAATTTCTGAAGAAAGTGGGAATCTCGATAAAAAATAATAGAATTAGGAATTCCAAAATGGACCCATACATTTTGAAAGAACAAATGAGCAGTCATCTCAGTTTTGATCTGCTGTTTACAAGGCATGAGTATACACATTTTATAGAATTGATCCACAACAACATACAGATAGTCATGTCCTTTTCTATACATTGGTAAACCTCCTACAAAATCCATTGTAACAATTTCCCATGGACGAGAAGGAACTGAAAGTGGAGTGTAGAAGCCTAAATTTCTATTACTGGGTTTACTTGTTGCACACATAACACAAAAATTTACATATTTGGACAGTGTATCATATACATTCGAGCCCAATAGAAATTTTTTTGTAATTTTGCTATAGTTTACCTACTCCAAAATGTCCTGAAATAAGAGAAGTGTGAGATTCTCTTATCACATGCACTCTTTCACTTTGTGGAATACAGATTTTACCATGATGATGCAACAACTTGTCATTGATATGATAGTTCAATTCTTCATTCTAGTAGCCATGCCTTAGTGATTCATAAACTTCCTTAAAGTATTCATCCTTAGTATATTGTTCAACATAACTTGCATGCACTAAAGGAATTTGTTGAATGACAATAGAAGCATTTGTTGGAGGTATAGATAACATATTGACAACTTTGTTTGAAATTGATTTCTTATACTTAATAACAAAATGAAATTGTTGTAGAAAACCCATCCACCTGAAATGCCTTGACTGCTGTAGCTTAGTCTGTGATTGTAAATATTGTAGTGGTCGATGATCAATATGTATGATTGTTTCTTTACCCATTAGGTAATGTTTCTACTTTTTAACACTTTGTACTAATGCATACAACTCTTTGTCATAGGTTGGATAGTTGATTATTTTTTTAGAGAAAGTTCATAATGATAGCATATTGGTTTTTTTTGTTGCATTAAGACTGCCCCCATTGCGTAGCCATTGGCATCAGTTTATGTTTGGGATGGTTGTTGTAGATCCAACAGTGTAAGTACTGGAGATGTGCTAATCTTTTCTTTCATTGTGTCGAAGGATTTTTATTCCTTACCTTCCCACTGAAAGACTTTGTTCATGATTGTCAAAGCATGTAAAGGGGAACCTATGAAGCAGAAGTTCGCAATGAACTTCCTTCTATTATTTGGATGCTCCCAAGAAGCTTCTTACATTTGTTACATTATTTGTCTTAGGACAGTTTACAATGACCTCCATTTTAGAGGGATAAACTAAAGATGTATTTCCAAACTCACATTTAGACATCTTTAGGTACAATTTTTCCCTTACAAGTACATCCAATACTTGTTTAACATGCTCTTCCCAAGTTCGTTTGAAAATCAAAATATCATCTAAGTAGACTATGAAAATTCATCAATGAAGGTCCTAAACGCATCATTCATAACCCCATTAAATGTTGCGGGTGCATTACAAATCCCAAAGGGAATTACCATCCATTCATACAATCCATGTTTAGTTTTTAATGTAGCCTTCCAAATATCATTGTCATGAATATTGATTTGATGATAGACACTTCGTAAGTTTAACTTAGTGAAAAAGATTACATTCTTTAATTGATCTAAAATATCATCAATTCAAGGAAGGGGATACTTGTTCTTTATTGTGACTATGTTTAGTGCCCTGTAATCAACACACATACTCCATGTGTCATATTTCTTTGGAACCAAATCAATTGGCGAACCACACGGAGAGGAACTTGGTCGAATGGACCATATCTCAATCAATTCCTAAACCTATTTATTTATCCTTGAATTCTAAACAATGGAATACCTGTACATACGAATATTAGGAAGAGGTGCATCCTGCTGTAAATGAATTTCATGTTGAATTTCCCTTTTAGGAGGTAATCCTTTAGGTTCTTGAAGCAAAATATCATAATCAGATACCACCTTTATCAAGTCCTTTTTAATTTTAGGATCACAACCTTTAAAGGATTCAGTTTTTTCAACATCTTTTTTTTTTTACTATCATAAGAACAAAGTTCTTACTTGCATTTATTAACCTCTTCATTTGATTTGCAGGAACTAAAGAAAGATTAGTTTTCATGCGTTGTGCACAAATGATATATTCAATACCATCCTTAGTGAGTTGATACCTATTATCTTCCCTGTAAAATATATCCTTCCTATCATATAGATATGGACTACCCAACACAATAAAACAAATATCCAATGGAACCACGCCTAGATCTACATCATCAAAAAATAAACAAGTAATGGAAAAACTAAGTCTACACTATTTTGTAACTTGTAATTGTGCATTATCACATACCCATCCAAGTGGATATGGTTTAGGGTGTAACTTAGTTTCCAATTGTAATTTCTTAACAATTTATTTTGAAATGAGGTTTGCTTGTGATCCACTATAAAAAAAAATATCAATTTTTGTATGTATGGAAAATACTCTAATATGAAATAAAGCACTCCTCTTTCTTTCATCAATGATAGGTTCATTTCTTGAAACTAAACAAGAAGGAATTTTACCTCAAATGCTTGTAGCAACCACCTTAGTTTCATCCCCAGAGTCTGACCTCAAATCATGTTGGATTGATGTTGCAGTAGCCTTTTGTCTTCTTTGTTCTGAAAATTTTCAGGCTTGAGCTCTGAATGAAGTTTCCAAGAATTGGAAGAATCATGACCTTTCTTTTGACAATAAGTATAGGTAGGTTTGTCTCCTTCCTGCTTCATAGTAGTTGTGTGTTTACTTTTCCCCTTACCTTTAAACTTGTTTCCATATGGTTTGAAAGGTTTTTTGGAAAAATTCTCTTTGGTATTCTTCCCCTTCATATCTATGTGAGTTTCTTGAACACACACCTCATCAAGGTTAGTCAGATTAAACATCAATATCATATAACATAAATAAATATGAAATCCTCCTATATACTTGAGAATAGCTTCATGGGTGTAGAGAGGTATACCAAGTACCAATGCTCTTTTTCTAAATTATTGTGTGTAATCTTGCATAATTTGTCCCTTACCTTGACTCATATTCTTCCAGTCCATAATAGCTTACTGCATGTACCCTAATGGATAAAACTGTTTTTTTTTAATGTTGATGTGAACTCATACCAAGAGGAGATGATTTTATCCTTTGTGGAAAGATTCTCTTGAGATCTTCTCTCCCACCAAATGAGAGCAGTCCCTCCAAGTCGGAGAGAATTCCACTGAATTTTAATTTTATCTTCAGTAAACTTTTGAGTCCTACAATAAACTTCAATTTGACGGATCCAATTGTCCAAATTTTCAACATTAAGCTCTCCATTATACATAAGCAATTCAAACTTAATATCTAGCTTTAATTGAGGCACATTAAAGTCAATCTTTCCTTTTTTATTTTCAAATGGAGAATGTAAAGAACCATCAAGATAAGAAAGAGAAGATGGTGGAGTTTTGGGAGGTTCCTCACCACCTCCTTCTTTTTTACCTTCAGCATGATATGGACCTCCTTGTTCACCTATCTTCCGATATTAATAGAGCTCCTCTACCATCGATTGCATTCTCATGAAAGCTTTTAGAAATTCCCCTTCAGGTGGGATAGAAGAAGTTCCTTCTTCTCATTTTGGTGAAGACATTTTCCCTCTTATTGAATTGATTTATGGATCAAAACTCTTCAAGTTCTCCTTCACCATGCTAAATCCTAGATCTTATTAACATAAAATCACAATGGAATGATTATTTATCTCTGATACTAAACTTGATATGAAATTTCAGGATATTTTTAATCATAAATTTGCATGTTAAATACTCATAAAACATGCTTAAAAGATGAAAATTTAATGCTTTAAAACAATCATATAAGAAAATAAAAGAGATATGCGAATTGGAAAATCAAAACAACAACTGATAATGGAGTTCAGCCCTCTTGGGATACATCTTCGGGCCATTTCCAATGGGAAGAGTGATCTTATTAAGTCTTCAAATCTTACAATATGAGTGTTCTGGACACACCTTTGTTTTCTACCAGTAAAAAATGGAAACAAATAACACCACTGAATTCATTGCGAAATTCTGAGAAAAATGAGTATAAAGTTGACTATGTTTTCCTGAGGCCTCCTCTGACATGCATATCGAGAAAACCCTCTACCTACAACTGTATAGATCCCCACCTCGAGAATCGTGGCCAGTAATGGTCGTACTTGCCTCAGGATATGTGCCAAACCCTATCCCGAGATCCGTTCCTACGCCTGATATCTAAACTCTCCCCGTGACTACAAAATTGTGGTTTTTTATAATGAGAAAGGGTGGGCATGGAGGAGATACGCACCCCTTCTTTGACTCAGATCCACAACAAAGTTTTAAAACTTTTTCACTGTTAGTTGTGCAACAATAGGGTTGTGGCGCAACGACGGAAGCGTTGGCATCCGAGGCAGAGGTCCCGAGGTCAAACTTGTGGGTGTCCCCCCTTCCCATGCCTTTTGGTTAAATGGTGGATAAGGTGGATCGATGGCATATCATATAGTTATGGTGGTGGCATATCATATGGTTATACACATTGGTAAACCTTATGGTTCAACAAGATAATAATATATGATGTGTGGCAATGTTATTTGGTTATTGGAAGTTGGTTTATCATAAAAGGACCTGGTAACATTGGTTATTGGTAGTGGGTTTATCATAAAAGGACTTGGTGTTATCCATATAGCCCTTGATCCCCCCCTTTCCAAATAACATAACGTTCAAAGTTTTCTACAAGTTTTACCCCTTAGTTTGCAAGGAACACAAATCAAAGGGAATGGATAGCATGACATACTCAAAACTATGAGGAATTGGAGGTTATGGGTTCAAATCCGATAGACTCCAACCAATTTCACCAAACCATTCATTTGCCATATTTTTGACCACTTTTCCCATTTTTAAATATTTTTGTCGAAAATTCAATTGCTAATAACTTATGCATCTAGAGGTTGTTTCGCTTGAAACGAGCGTTGACAGAAAGATGTCGATGAGATATTTACCATGGTAAGGTTTATTTCTCTTATTGAATACTTATTTAATGATAGACAATGAAATATCCTCCTGGATCACCTTCAAAATAAAATTTTGAAAAGAGTTACTTAAAATTTAGGTTATCTAGTTAAAACTTATCATTAGCTATTACCCACCAAAATATGGTCAAATATAAGTAGTGATTAAGTGTTTATATAATTATTTTTTCCATTTTTAAATCTTTTTGTCAAAAATTCATTTGCTAATAACTTATGCATCTAGAGGTCGTTTCGCGTGAAACAAACATTGACAGAAAGTTGTCGATGAGCTATTTACCAGGGTAAGATTTATTTCTCTTATTGAAAACTTATTTAATGATAGAAAATGAAATATCCTCCCGGATCACCTTCAAAATAAAATTTTGAAAAGAGTTACTTAAAATTTAGGTTATCTAGTTAAAACTTATCATTGGCTATTACCCACAGAGATATGGTCAAATATAAGTAGTGATTAAGTGTTTATATAATTATTTAATATGATTTACTTCATAGAATTCATGCTAATGGCTACAATACATCCTCTCATAGAATGGCCATTAAATACCACTTACATGGAGCTACCAAAATGACCCTATACTAAGCATTATATGGAAAAAAAACACTTCCCATGGTTCCTATTTACCAAGAACTTCCTTGGTCCAGGAAGTGGATAACCCACTTTGCACCAAAGAATGTATTCTCCACACACTTAAGGAAAATTTGGTTATGGATCAAAATAGAACGAAACAACAAGTGGAAAAACTTCACTTGGTGCGTTTATTTATAGAAGGGGATTAGGTGTTTCTTTGAATTCAACATGATAAATAAACATCACTAAAAATAATCACCATGAGAAACTTTCCCTGAATATCTATGGACCTTACAAGATCCTATAATGCATTGGAAAATTGGCCTAAAAGATAGCTCTACCAAATCACCCCAAGATTCACCCGACCTTTCTTGTATATCTTTTTAAAAAGGTGGTGGGTTCCAATTGCAAAGTGCATACCAAGTTACCATAACTTTATGAGGAAGGTTCCATTTCACTCAAAGTAGTATTTGATACAAGGTAACATCAATTGTGCATGCATACAATAAAATAAAATTTAATCTAGTGGAAATATATGTAACCGAAAGATGCTACCGAGGAACCTGAAGGGGTTTTCCATCAATTTTCTCACCTTTCATCCTTGAAAACGACATTGTGTTTGAATGGGGATGACATGTTATGGTCCTACCCTAACTCATTTACTTTAGGAGTTACTAAAGTAATGTGCATATCCATTACTTTTGAATAAGGGTGAGTAGTTAGTAGCGAGGAATTAATTAATGTAAGAATGGTCTCTCTATTAATTAAGGTCACTAAATAGTCAATAGTCTTTAACTATTTGACTAAGGGAAGTATTTAGGATTTTGGGATTTTGAAAGCCTATTTAAAGAACTAGAAGAATATGGATTTTTTTTTCAAGAGTTACTATATTGGAGTTTTGATCAAGTGAAAGCTTTCCCAACCTTAACAAGTGAACATTATTCATTATTTCCTAAATTGATTATCACACACTGCAACAAATTTGAATTTTAGGGGGGGGTTGTCTTCCGCCTCCAAAATTCACTTTTGGGGGTGGTTTTGTATTTGTAGGTGGTATTTACAAAACCACCCCTAATAGCACCAATGCTAAAATTTTTGAATTTTAGGGGCGGTTTTGGAAGAGATCAAAACTGCCCCTAAAAGTGACTTTTGGGGGCGATTCTAAACCCCCTCAAAAGTGACTTTTGGGGGCAATTCTAAACCCCCCCAAAAGTGATTTTTAAGGGAGGTTCTAAAACCCCCTCATAGACACCTATGGGGGCGGTTCCACCCCCCCAAAAAACATTTCTTATTAAAAACCTTTGGGGGCGGTTACAAACCCCCCTCGTAGGTACCTACGGGGGAGGTACCTACGAGGGGGGTTTCAAACCCCCCTTGTACCTACGGGGGTGTTTTCAAACCCCCTTGTAGGTACCTATAGGGGTGGTTCTAAACCCCCCTAAAACTCCAACTTACAAACCTTTGGGGGTGGTCTTAACAAACCCCCCCCAATAGCACCAATGCTAAAAGTTTGGAATTTTAAGGGAGGTTCTGGAAGAGATCAAAACCGATGCTAATAGTGACTTTTGGGGGAGGTTAAAAAACCCCCCTAAAAGTATTTATTACAAACTTTGGGGGTGGTTATAAACCCCCCTCGTAGGTACCTATGGAGGTGGTTCAAAATCCCCCCTAAAATTCTATACAAACCTTTGGGGAAGGTTATGAACCCCCCTGCTATAAACTTACAAGGGGGGTTTTGAACCCCCCTCGTTGTAACATACAAGGGAAGTTTTGAACCCCCCTCGTAGTGACATATGAAGTCAGTTTAGAACCCCCCTCATAACAACATACAAAAACGGTTTGAAACCCTCCTATATCCATAATAAATTATAATCAAATATATTTTATTAAAATATCAATATTGCAATATCATTAGGGAATGAAGGAATCGAACCTTCAACCTCCTGCTTATAAATTAGGTGTTCTTCCATTGAGCTAGAACCCTTTAAGAATTGGGGAAAGGGGAAATATTAACACCAATATTGCATCATTTGTAATTCTAAGAAAAGACTAAGAATGCCATAATTGTTTCTGACTTGAGAGACCTAAGGAAGTAGTATGAGTGAAGGAGCATAGAACCAAATAAAGATGCCTCTTGTGACTTGTATCTAAATCAAAAAAGGATAGACCCTTTGTTTAAAGGAGTAAATTTACATACAACCTAACCAACCAATAATTAATGAATTTTGTTTCCAAGCAAGCAAAGTCTCCATTAACTAATCCTTTCTCATCACTTACAGAGAAAACAGAATCATCAACAAAGTTATTATTTACCATTTCAAAACCATTTGGGAGTTTAATTCCTCAAATCTACAATACAAGCAGGCAAAAAAAAATACAGATAAAGAGTTTGCGATCTAATAGATTGATTGATGGGAAAGAAACTATGGGGATAAGGTAGAATCTATTACTTGTATCCATGTGGGATTGGAATCTCTAAGTGCTTCAAATAAAGTTGCACATCTGGAATTATAATGATCTCCCTTTTTCTAGGAAACTAACTATTGTTAGACACATTCTTCATGCTTCCCATGTCTATTATGATCCTTCTTGGTTCCCCATTAAGACCCAATTTCAACGGTTAGAGTAACTTTTGAAACTATAGTTGTGGTATAAGTATGGTTAGAGGGGTCTTCCATTGGTTCCATGTGATGTTTTCACTATGCCCAAGGATGAAGGGAGCCTTGGATATTTGATTGATGTCATAACTTAGGGAAATATTCTTGCAGCTAAGTGGGTGGTGCAATGCTCAAAGGGTTATGCTCCTTGGCAGATATTTTTTCAACATCAGGTGATGTCTACTTATTGTTTTAGTCAAGCTACTTTGTTTTTTACTGCTTCTTAATGTAGATGAAAGCTAGGAAGATTCCTATATCTGATGTGTAAGGCTTCTTTCATGCCCAAAATTTGAAAATGATGTGGTTTCATTATTGATTTAACCCACATGACCACCAATATTTGAAATAGATGTTGGTATATTGTTATTTGATGCTTAAACAAGGATGAAACATGCCTAGGTTGACCAAATGCTAATAAATGCTTCTATTGTTACCCGGATTTGGAACAAATACCCTTACTGTTGATTTATGGTTAGTTTTATCATTTACTTTCCTATTATGGTGCCCAAATCTGTAGATGAAGTGGTTGTTTCCTGTTTGGATCTCAAGAAATTACCAAACTTACAGGATATGCCATCTTACTATTGGTTTCACCCATATTCTTGCCCAAAACTACAGATCTAGAAACAATATGGTTTTATTGTTACTTTTACCCCTTTATCACTAATTATGGAAATACACATAAGTATAATAGATCAGGATAAGTCGTATCATTCTATCACTCTAGTATCAACTAATGATCACAATATCAGATTAGCTTACAAATTTGGATATCGATCGAACTCTTCATCTTATTATGTTTCCATGAAGCTTCATACTATGTAATAGGTATAAGATAATGACCAAGCACGTATTCATATTCATAGTACAAGTCAACATCTATGAGATTTAATAGTGTATGCATCTAATATTACTAATGTTATGATTACTGTATTGATTTGGTATATACAATACCGTAAAAAAACATATTACATAGTGTAATGATTCACTGCTTAAACTGGTGTGATAAGTATACCTATTGTAATAATCTCTTCCTCATGGTGTTAGTATTGGTGCCATATTTTCAATATAAGCATGTTGGAATCTACAAACATTTACTTATACCTATGATATGTGAATCACTTCTATTGTGATGAAAAACTATATACTATAGCTTAGCTAAGTCCAGACATAGTGTAATCATAGTATTAATGTTCTATTATTAGCTTAGTAATCCCATTGATATTGATACAATAGCCTACAAAATAGAGAAGTTTGAAACTGGATCATATTGAATACAACATCATATCAGTCATAGTATTGTATAGCTTGTTCTTACCGTATTACTATAATCACATGTATATGTTTCCATGGTTATTACGATTCCATTAATTTTATGGTATTGAGACTGATTGATTTATAACTCTTATTACCTTAGAAGTATTGATTAGGGTTCTAGTAATGCCCTTTACAATAGGTATGATATCGATATCCCTTTTGTTACCATTGCAACAGAATGAGTCTCATCCTACTACTAGATAAAATAGGCATAAATGAGTAGTAGTAGTCATTCCATACATGTAATGGTCTATTATATATTACTGCTTGTTTGTCTTATATCAGGATGTGTATCAACTATATGGAATAGATTATGGAATAAATGGTGAACAAAGGACTGTATATATATATATATATATATATATATATATATATATATATGAGGTTAGTAACTCAACACTCGTCTTGTATACAGATTGGTTATCGTGATTTAAGCTCCAAGTTATGCTAATCTAAGATAAAAGAAATGGTCCCAATGTGATACAAGGCTTCATACTCATATTATCCCATGGAGGTACTATGTTCCATAATCATTAAAATGCCTATCATATCAAGTCAAAGTATGAGAAGAAACATGTTGTAATTGATATAACACTACTAGTACAATAAAAGCAATACATATATAATAACAGTAACATCATACCAAACCACGATACTGCTTTTCTGATATCGTAATAATATAAGTATATGCTAGACCAGGTGCCTACAGATTATCTTTATTACTGGAATAATGTATATTTAAACGAACATGTGTAGCCTCTATACTCTTAACCTATTATAGGTATTAGTGCTTACATTACCATCAATAAAGCTATATTAACCCAATATAAATCATACAGCTTATACAGGTGGTCATAGCTATATTAACCCTATTTATTTATTATGGAAAGCATTGAGACCATTCCAAGGTATGTGAACAGGTTAGATTAATTACCACAATTAAGCCGATATTTATATGGGCTTACAAGCCTCATTAGTTTAAATATACTTCATTGATATATTCACTAAATATTCATTTGCACTAACGAATCCATAAATGAAAGGATCTAATGATTAAGTTATACATAAAATCAAGCATCAATTCAAGATATCATCAATAAACAGAACCTGAAATAGAGTTTTTGTCATTGCTGGATTTGCAACCAAAATTTGGAGGTCTTGCTGTTCATCTTGTTCAATCAGAACCTACAAACAGAGAGATATGTAAATAAAATGGAAATTAAGTGAAAAATGATTGGATGCATATCAAACAATAGGATCTTAAATCTTAAAAAAATGTACCTTCATCTAAGACATAAGGTCATAAAGCTGGGGTTTTGACATGCCAACTATGTGAGAGGTGAAAGAGAGGTTACCGGCTGCACTGGCACTGTTTCCACTGGGATTTGACTAACCATTTATATGTCCCACATTTTGATTTTTCCTATCCATAGAGGTATATGGGCCTCCAAAAGCTCCTGCCATTGCTGATAGTTCATGCTGTTCAAAAGATTCCAAATTGGGTCAAAGATGATACTTGAAAGTTTCAAATACTTATACAACTCCCAACAATGATAATAATAAACTTTGGTCAGCTTCATTGTTCAACATAATATCATAAGTACAAAAATAAAAACGAGTCCTAAAATCTAGGTGACAGAGTCTAGAATAAAGACAGATACATCTAGTGACCACATGGAGTACAAACAACATAGATCCATCTTATAAAGCATCTACCAAGCGCCGAAAGGAATCAAATCCCTCTAATTGCAAACCCTATTTTAGAGTGGAATATTGAGGAAATGTGAATGGTAGTTTTAATCTCTAGTCTTATATATGTAGTTCTAAAAAATATTTTAAATCTAAGTTGAGCTTTAGGATGAGGACAGAAGAACTTACACATCTAGTCCTAATCCAATTTTTATTGTAAACCAGTAAGTCCCCATATGATGAGACAAAATTAATAGTAATGCTCTGGATGTTATTGTATAATAGATAGTCCTCGAAAGAGGAAACCATTGGGTGAGTAGGAACTTGGGGCCAGGTCTGAACACTTCTTTCCACGCACACAAAGATAGATTCAATTACCAAGAAAGCAATGTTATTAAATAAGGGACTTGCGATGGGGTAATGGTTCCTATGGTGGTATAGAACTGCAGCAGAAGAATGTCGGGTCTAGGGTGGAATATGTAGGTAATCACTTGAACCGTGGATCCCACATTAAGGTGTATAAATAATGTTGAAAAGGAGACGAACATGTATGGGGTATTCATATGGATATGGAACACTACAACCATCAATGCGCACTGTAGAATGCATCTTTTCGATGAAATGATTAAAATTAGAAACAACTAGATGAGGAGACCTTAAAAAGACTCTTAGTTCTTTACTTATGGAATCAAATCTCGATGAAAGTTAGAAATACATAGTGGGATTTATGCACAGAAATCGCAAAGTTATATATAAGGTTAGGGATAAGCTGGAAAACATTTCAATGGTAGAAAACGATGGCATTCTCTTTGAACTCTCATAGGATTATGCTCCTAGAGCTCATTTACGTCACTGAAATGCATTGGACATATATTAAGATTATTTTGAAACTCATAATGCACCAAAGAATGATTTATTATCTGAAGCATTCTTTGATCCTCTGTTCCATCTTTTGAGCAGTTGAAATTGGCTAAATACAGATTGGAAATATATTTCTAAAACCGATGTAGTTACGGTCTAAATTACTTGAGCTATTCACTGAATTTAGTTGGGAAATTGAATTGCAAAGAATATATCCCTTGGAATCTTTTAAAACTCGCTACCATTTTTCATAAGTATGGTATATTAAGTGATGTTGTGACTATAGTTCATGAGGTAAATCTTGGAATCTTTTAAAAATATCTACCATTTTTATAAGTATGGTATATTAAGTGATGGTGGGACTATAGTTCATTAGATAAATGTTATTACGGGCTCAAGATCAAATATGTAATGGTTGGTTAGCATATTATTTGGGAAAATGGAATCCCTTGTCTACTTTTCAATCCACCTTCCATCGATGATGGTAGATTGCAATAAGAAATCTCACATCGATAAAGAAGGTTTAAATTAAAGTGCGTCAGGACCAGGGAGTATGTTGCTATTCAAATAGTAAACGTGATCCCATAATACATTGCAACTGTGACTGGAACTTCCCATTTGTTCAGGAAGGGAAATGTTTGGGATTGAAAGAATTATTTTACAAAAATAGATCGAAGAATGCATTTCCTGAGGCATCGAGTAGAAATTGAACAACGGAGACAGAATGGTTGAACATTGCTCGAAATAACATGGGGAAGTTGCTTCATTTTTATAAAAAACAAGTAGAAAAATTATTTATAGAAAGTGATAACATATATATATATATATATATATAGAGGGAGATTGTAGACACCATATTTCCATTGAAGATCGTTGGGAAGCCTAAGTTTCATGAGCATGTGGTACTCAAGGAGGATGTGATCCTTTGTGGCATTCATCAAAGAAGATACATAATTTCCAGCAGATGGAAGAGGCTAGAATGTCCTATTTATGGGCTAGTTTTTGTTGGAGGTTGCAGTGAAAACACAAACACAACTCAACTCGCTGATTAGTTCAAATCTAAAAAATGACAAAGGACTAATTTTGAAGGTACTATATGCAAGGTCATTTCCCATCTCATTGGTAATATTTATTTGATACTTTGTAAGCTAGGAAGCACTATTTCCTCATAATACTTATGGGGAAAGGGGCATCACATGTTTCTTTGGATTGTTCTTTTCAGCCACATCCAAATATGGCGATCTTTGTACAAGAGGTTTCCACATCAAATATGACCCTTTCTCAAGTGACTAATTGCATTTGTGATATTGGTCAAGCATGTACAGAGAAGGGTAAGTATCTCTTTGCCATTGTACTATCAAAATACCTCATCAAGAATATTTTGGCTATTCAACTTCTTATGCAAGAAATAAAGGGCCTACTAAAAGAAGGCATAAGCACTAAAATGTTTCCATCATTACTTTCACGATGGTCAACAATTATGCTGAAGTCTCTTCCAATTTTTATCCAAAATAAAACTTCTATTCAAGGAGAACAATAATTTGCATGGGATATCAATTTTAGAATGATACTCTTACAACATCTCTGTTAGCATACTTGAATATTATATCCCAGATATTTGGCAGATTTGAGGTGGCAACTATTGACAATGAAAGGGTTGTATTACATGTTTTCTAGGTTCCCTTTTGAAATAAATCACAAATTTTGTGAGGATTGATGGAACAAGTCTTTCAATAATGTCTCTTAATATCGATGACAGTATAGTAGAAATGCTAACAACTCCTGGGGTTACAGATTATGAATTAAGGAAAACATTTGATTCTATTGTGTTCAAGCAATCGGTAAATAATATGAAAAGTGAGAGGCATCTTGGCCCGTTGACAAGAGATTTTGTTTAAAGAAATTTCTTTGACAAGAGATGTTGTTTAAAGAAAGTGCTACTTTAAGTCTTACTAGATCAACAAAAAATGCATGTCTATGTGGCATACAACAAGTTACTTGAACAACAAATATACCACATTTGGGTGTTTTTTTTGGGCAGCTAAAGGTAGCAATTGAAGGCACATAACAAACAGGTTTAATTTAGATATGATGGAGCTGCACCAAGTATAAATGCAAATTGGGAGACTGAAATGGGAGCCTTGACCTAAGATCATCATGTTTGGGCTAACCTATGTTTAATTTAGGGATAAACAAGTATAAATTGACATTAAGTGCACCTTCTTGTAATAGATATTAGTGTTGGTCAGAGCATAAGTATTGCACCTAATTTCACGGAGTGGAGAATCTATCTTTCTATTTAATGCTAACATCCATCAAGGGGGTGTCGTTGATATATCAATATTATAACATGTTCGTTCAGATTGGGGGTTAAAATATTAAGAATTTCAAAACAATGTATTGACTTTATCATTAAGGGTATAAGGGCCTATATTATATAATATATAAAATCCCCAATATGGAGGGGTATTTTTTATTGAAAACAAGCCATATTCATAAGTTTTTCATGGGGTTTTCGCGGAGGGAGCAGTGGCAGTTTTTGAGGATATTTACGCAGTAGAAGTTTTGGAGGAGATTTACACAGTGTTGGTGGTTTTCGTGGGTTTTCCACAGTGGCAGTGTTGGAGGAGATTTCCATAGTGGCAGTTTTGGAGGATATTTCTGCAGTGGTGGTGGTTTTCGTGGGTTTCTCGCAGTAGCAGCGTTGGAGGATATTTCCATAGTGGAAGTTTTGGAGGATATTTCCATAGTGTTGGTGGTTTTTGTGGGTTTTTTGCAGTGGCAATGTTGGTGGAGATTTCCGTAGTGGAATTTTTGGAGGATATTTCGATAGTATTGGAGGGTTTTTGTGGGTTTTCCGCAGTGGTAGTGTTGGAGGAGATTTCTGCAGTGGTAGTGTTGGAGGGTTGTTGTGGTTTTCGTGGGATTTCCATAGTGGAAGTGGTGGAGGGTTGTCATGGTTTTTGTTGGTTTTCCATAGTGGAGGTGTTGGAGGGTTGCCTTGGTTTTCATGGGTTTTTTGCAATGGCAGTGTTAGAGGGTTGTCGTGGTTTTCGTGGGTTTTTTTACAGTGGCAGTTTTTTGTAGTGGTAGTGTTGGAGGGTTTTCGTTGGTTTTCTGCAGTGGCAATGTTGGAGGGTTGTCATGGTTTTTGTTGGTTTTCGGCAGTGGTCTATCAAACTTATCCCGTGGGAAAAGATGCAAGTTTCAAACCATGCACAAACCTACAGTTGTAATCCATAATCTAAAAGGTATGCCTAAATTCCTGTTGAAACCTTTATGGGAAAGAATGTTTGACATATTGATTTGATTTATAACCTATGACGATCATTTCACCATCATTATGCATTATCATGGTATTTCCCTCAACCTGCCTTAGTTTATGCATATGATATTGAAAACCATGTCTCTCCAAGTTTATAAGGAGACCCGCTCCCCTTCCCAAAGAGTTATTTATGGTGGGATTATCTGCATACTTATTGAACATTAGTTGAATATGTAGGGAGATAACTGGTTGAATTTTTTTCATAGAAATGGTTTCAAGGTAACCCTTACCCACAAGGATGGAAATCCTTGTCGATTATGCAATGATGATGTCATCCCACAAAGTGACTCCCTTACTTGTTAATATTTAGTGTCAATTTCAAATGAGTATCCTTCTAGTGATAATCATTTTGCTTCCTCAACCCCAAATGATACTGTGTTACTCAATTGAAACCCTGAAATTTTTGACCCTCCAAAAATTCGGCAACCCAATGTAGGACATGTTACCCATTCTTATGTTGAAGGGTCTATTCCATTCTAAAATTATGAATACCCAAATCCCTCAATGTTTCAATTCCAAAGAAAGTATTTTGGTTATGATGGATCAGATCCTTATAAAGAAACATTCAGACAGAGTATCCCATAGGTTAGTTTATTTGTAAAATTGACTCTGAGGTGAGTTTAACATAAATTTTGATTTAAAGGTTACTAGTATTATTCGAGAATCAATTAGGAACACTCTAGGAATTGTGATAATGACATTGTCCAATTATCATACATGAAATTGAGAGCTAAGGGTGGTTCTGGTTTTCTTTTGCCTCAGATTGTTGAGAGATATCCATGAATTAGAAATGTTGATCGACATTGGAAAATTTTAAAATTTTTTGTGATAAATTTATAGGATCAATGTTGATTTTAATAAGCATACTACACCATATCCATTCCAAATTAAGTCATATCCATTCCAATTTAAGTCATCTCCATTCAAATTTAAAGTAATCTCCTCTACACATTTTATGGAACTCCTACATATGGAAAAGTAACTTTTACCAGGACATCAAAGGTCTACGTTTTCCATTGAAATATAATTTTTTCGTAGGGGTAGTGTAATATTTTTCTCCAAACAATTAAAAAAAAAATCTTCAATTAAATATTTGGTAGTGGCAAAGGAAAGTCTAATATGAGGTCAGGTTGAAATATTGGTTCTGGCATATGAAATTTTGATATAGAATCAATCTGAAACAATGGCAGACCAAATTAGGCTTTTTGATCATGTTGACAAAGAGATAATTGCAATCCTCAATCAAGATTCTTAATTCTATATCTAGTAAGGGATTAAATCTTGTGATACATTCCATGGGTGTATAGGCATTTGATATAATTAAATGTGCAAATGACTTCGCTAAACTGTAGAAAATCCTACCTACAAATTCATAGGCCCACCATTGGTTAGTATCTCATAGTGGTTTTCTATAAATGACCATAGTTTGTCCAACTAGAGATCATGCTTTTAAATAACAAATGATGATGCAAAATTCCTGTGATAGTTCTCTCAGGAGTGCTCACTCAGAACTCCTTTGATAATTCTATTAGGATTCCAAGGGAGCAAGTGAAGTGAAGTTAAGATGAAGATATTTGCAGTTAAGGTGATGGTTATTTTGGCACTGTTAATATTTTTGGCTGCAAAAGCATGGAATATAACCTTTCCCACACTGCAACCAAGCTCCCCTCTAGCGAATCCTTTGAGCCTGAATGTGTGTGTTAATATATTGAGAGTTTAATCTGTTAAATGATTGCTCATCCAAGATATGCAATAGGATGGAAATCCTTAGTATGGATGAACCCTATTAATATCTGTATTTTGTGATTATTTTTAAAGCTGTAATTCTGTTAGTGAAGTTTGTACACCAATATTGTACTTTCCAAATAGATAGTGGTAGTTATAGAACTCTAACACCAACACAAATAGTAGACAACAATGCTAAAGTTTTAAGAAATTATATAGTACTCACAAAAACTTTAATAAATTTTCTATTATCCTTCTAGACAGTTCAACCACAATTTTATTTTAATGTAAAAATAGACATTTCTTTTATATGAAAAAACCCACACTCGTGAATCCTCGCATAATTGTTTGTATGTTATCGATTGAAATGATATAAGAAATCAAACAAATATAGCATGATATTTACAAACCCCTTAAATAAAATAAGTTAATTAGACTACTTCATAAAATAGATAAACAAGTATATCACTTATAAGGATTGTTTAATTGAGACTAGCACCACCAATCAGAGCTCCTTTCATTTGAAAATTCTTGGGATAAATATGTTTTCCAAATTTATGTTCACACTTACTTTTCCACAAAATATATTTCTTATTCAATGTTAGTGTTTTGTCCCCTCTAGATAAGATGTAGCTATCATTGAACAAACTCCAAGCTATGAGGCCATAGGGAATATTGGAAGACCATTTGCAATTGTTGCTTCATGTTTGTAATAATCTATTTTAATTGCACTCCCGTATTTCATTAGTTGCTTGTCATTTATGCTCTTAACATACTTGCAAAAATTTTACAAGGATTAAGAAATGTCATGATTAACAATCATACATATGTACTAATAAAAGGGACACTTCATGGGAAAGATTCTAATTATGTGTAGCTCATAATTCATCAGTAAATACTCAAGTATGTATTTTTTATGACTACTGTAAAAATAATCCTCTTGAGAAAAGATGGTTTCTAACATGTGTGGTCTTACAGATACAGTATCAATGAAATCTCTCAAACTAAACATCCAATATTTAGGTGAAGCATGGAAAATGAGGTTTCATCATATAAGAAAGGAAAATGGTATCTTGTCATCTTTTAAAATGTGAAGCCTTCAGATTGGGTTTCTTGGTTATAGACTGCTTCCTCCAACACTTGACCACACAATGGTTTTTTAACCCACAAAAGGGACAAGGACCAAATACCAACTATGTTTTTCCATATGGCCTAAATTACAAGGATACATATACATATATGAATTTGTATTTGGATTCGGATACGAATTTTCTATAATTTTGAAAAGCCTAAATCTAGATACAATGGGGAAATGGCAATTACAAAAAAATATAAATATTTTTATGATAAATAAAAAATAGAGTGAAAAATCAAACTATTCAGGAAACATAATCAGAATTATAATTTGAATCCAAAAAATATATTTTTCATGCATATTACTATTAACCATTCATGTACTAGAATTGATAATTTGATAAGTTATAACCATGGCTGATAATTGATAAATTTGGAGACCATTTCAACATGAAAATGAAGAAGGTCATAACAATGTTTTGGTTAGCCACATCCATGGCCATATTAACATTGAAAAAAGTGATTTTTTGAAATCTATGGAAGGAATAAATAACAGTGTTCGTGAACAAACCAACAACATAGCACATAAGGATAGATTAGACCTTGATAGCAGACCCTGACGATAAAGCTATATCAAATGGAAACCTTGAGAGTAGACCTTGATATATCAGAGTTCGAGAGAATATATTGAAGTAGGGATAGATAAAAACTTGACTAGGAATGGGTTTTATAGTTTTAGCCTTGATGTTTTTAGAGTTTTGGAAGTTTTTTCATTAAAAAATAGATTTTTGGGGGGATTAGTAGGTCACAAACGAAATCAAAGCTTTAGGATCCATTTGAACATTTAAGAATCTATTTCACAGGATTAAGATCCATTTCCTTCTAGATGGGATTAATTTCCATGACAGATACTAGGAAAATCTTGGAAGATATGGATCTAGATCCATGGACACTACACACTAGAATGAAATTTTGAATACATTTGAGGTGAAATTTTGCGCAAGACTCAACGGAATTTGAGTCAACAGTGCTACATTTATTTATTTATTGAGTCTTTGATTAATAATGATGCCAGCCAAATTATTACAGATATTGCTTTTTTCCTCTTTCAAATTAGAGGACATTTTGGTGAAGTTTTGAAGCCAGTAAGTGCTTCCCAGTGCAAGTTAATTCATGGGCAATATTTATGTTTGGCAGTTTGATTTTCTTTTCATGGTTTCTTATCATATTTCATGAAATGGTCAACAACTGCAGATTCCTAGAAGAGTTAAGTTTATGGAGGGTTTGAGAATATCTATGTATTTAACGCCTTTAGGAATATATGCATAATTATTGCTTTATATATATTTTTAATTTCTCTTGAAGGTCAGGGTTGTATTTGTGGTTGTTGAAGTGGGTTTTGAATATTGGAACTTAGGGCTATCTATTTTTGGGAGAAAGAAAAGGATGGAACTCTATTTATTTGAGAACAACTATGGCTATCTTGGTTACTAATAATTTCAAAATGATAATAAATTTCGAGGGAGGAAGGTGTTGTGAAAAAATGTGTAGTTTTCTCATCATAAAATAATGTTTTGGATTGGACTTATTGTTGTAAGAATTGACTTTCAAAAATATCATGTATTTAGGCCTTGTGATATTGACACATCATGGAATATGGGACAAATTAAGGTGAGGGTTGGGCATGGGTTGGATTTAGGGGAGTTTCATGATGAGAAAGGATGAGGGTTTGTGGATTTCAAAATGTTAGGGATATAGCTAGTATTAGGGTTAGGGTAATGGTATGGTGTAAATCTAGGTTTCTTGTCAATTTTCGTTTGATGACTAGGGCACAAAGAAAGGCTTGGTATAGGTTGGCACTCTCAAACATAAACATTTCAATATGAAAAATAGTGAACAAACTAGAATTGAACTTAAGAATGATTACTTATTCCAAATATCTTATATGAATTTGGAGGTGGAGCTTGTTGATTACTTCAATAAAGTATTAGATAAATTTCCCTAGTGCTTGACACAACTACAACCACTTGCACATGATGTTATATAAATAGATTGGCTGATAAAAATCCTTCTCAAGTCATGGAAGAAGGTGTTAAATTTAGTTATGATAGTAGGATTGGTGTCGGTAGCGTGATGTTCATTTAACTCCCATATACCTCAAGGTCATCTTGGTGATATTATCATCAACATCTCTAATGTATGTGCGATGGGATACCCACTTAAGTAGTACCAAATCATCACATCATTAGACTTTATACCAACCTTGATCCGGGAGGATCTAAAAAGGCCAATTTTAAAAATCATCATATTGCAACAAAAATAGTACCATGTCGAATAGCTCGTCAAGCCAATTCCAACGGTGCAAACGAACTCCGGATGCAAAATATATTGCATTTTGAAGTTTGGCCCCAAGAGGGAAAATTTTGGCTGAAGTGCCACGTGGCACTCCCTCAAGCTGCCACGTGGTATTAAAAAATGCATTATGATGACATATCATGTTGATATTTCATGATGATGTGGCATGATGACATGGCATGATGATGTGGTATGATGACATGGAATGCTGATGTGGCATGATGACATGGCATGATGATGTGGCATGGTGACATGGCATGATGACTAGCATGCCTGCATTTGTGCTTGAAATGAGTTTTAGGACATTCATGCATTTACTCATGAGAAGTTTTAAAATGATTAATATTTGAAGTGAGTGGAAAAATTACTCACATATTACTCATTTATTTTATTCCTTGAGTTGTTATGAAGTTAATGCATGGTTGTA